>JAKCPI010021896.1:0-93389 GCA_023213315.1 Euborellia annulipes | reverse complement strand
GAATCTGGCTGGGGGGGGGGCCATGGGACCAGCCATCCTCGCTGGGGGGGGGGGGCATGAGACCAGATAACCTCGGTAGGCGAGTCATTCCACGTCAAATCGATACACTTTTTAACCTCACCATCTCAGATTATAGAGAAAAATTAATTAAAACAACCCTTGCGTTAGTTTTTTGTCATAATTGGGAAAAATTACACAGGCTAACAGTGATTTTGGTACCGGGGGATTTTGAGCTGATCTCCGAGTATATGCGACGTCCTTTTTCCAAAAATGTCGTCCGTTTTGCTCGAATAGCTCTAGTTTTAGAGATATAGAGAATATAACGTTTTAATTGAAATTCTGCTCTAAAGTGGCTCTTATTTTGAGTTTTCTAGATTTTTTTTATGGTGTTTTCTCTTAAAAATATACAGGTAGCTAAGATACATAGAAAATCTAGAGATTCTGCCCGATCAGAAGTGATTTAGTGGTGCAAAACACAGGCTAAAAATTGAAAAAAATTCAATTTTTCCAGCCATCATTCATTCGTGCAAATCGGTTAATTATTAACGAAATTATAAACAAAATAGTTAATCTACAAATCAAAGATAAGAAAATTTTATGATAAAGATGGTGTTTTGCTTAGAAGAATTCTTGGGTGTAGTGTTATAGCGCTGAAATAACAAGTTTATAATTTCTTTAATAATTAACCGATTTGCACAAAGGAATGATTTCTGGAAAGCTAAAGAGTTACAGAATATCGTACATATATGTTTTTTGCATTCAGAGATGTTAAAAAAATCTTAGGGTTGTCTAAAGTTAAGAAAAACTGGAAAAATTGAATTTTTTTCAACTTTTAGCCTTGTTTTGCACCACTAAATCACTTCTGATTGGGCAGAATCTCTAGATTTTCTATGTATCTTAGCTACCTGTATATCTTTAAGAGAAAACAAAAAAATCTAGAAAACTCAAAATAAGAGCCGCTTTAGGGCAGAATTTCAATTAAAACGTTATATTCTCTATATCTCTAAAACTAGAGATATTCGAGCAAAACGGACGACATTTTTGGAAAAAGGACGTCGCATATACTCGGAGATCAGCTCAAAATACCCCCGGTACCAAAATCACTGTTAGCCTGTGCAGAGGCGTACAGAGGCCTGTGGGGGTTGGGGGCCTGGGGCGGCACTAGAAGAAAGGGGGCCTTACATTGAATTTTTTTTTGGGGGGGGGGTGCTCATCTTTAAATATCCTTCTCCTCCATACACAAAAATATTTTTAAAATACCGTATATCCCTGAACCCCAAGGCCCCGGGGCCTCTCAAAGAGAAATTTTCTTTTTTTTTTTCTAAATTTTTCCGTTTTTACTTGAGCCCTGAGGCCCCGGGGCCTATTTAAAGAGAAATTTTCATTAAATTTTCTTTTTTTTTAATCAAAATTTTCCCATTTTTACTTGGTTCTGAGGGTCCCGGGGCCTCTCGAAGGAAAATTTTTATTAAATTTTGTATTTTTTATCTAAATTTTTCCGTTTTTACTTGAGCCCTGTGGGCTCCGGGGCCTCTCAAAGAGAAATTTTGTTTTGTTTTTCTAAATTTTTCCGTTTTTACTTGAGCCCTGAGGGCCCCGGGGCCTATTTAAAGAGAAATTTTCATTAAATTTTCTGTTTTTTTAATCAAAATTTTCCCATTTTTACTTGACTCTGAGGGCCCCGGGGCCTCTCAAAGGGAAATATTTAATTTTTTTTTATATATATATGAGGGCCTATGCCGGCTCGGGGCCTGGGGCGGACCGCCCCCCTCGCCCCCCTCCCCCTCGGTACGCCACTGAGCCTGTGTAATTTTTCCCAATTATGACAAAAAACTAACGCAATGGTTGTTTTAATTAATTTTTCTATGATCCCATCATGATCCCTCGATGAGGCTTATATTATCTTTTAACCTTTAAGCAAGGACCATTTTAGAATTTTTTCAAAATTTTCGAAGTGGTACTTTTTGAGAAAAATTAATTTAAATTTTTGATTTTGAAATTAAAATTTTTTTTTATTACCACCCCAGGTGTGTTGTATATCAGTGAAAAGGGTGTCTGAAAAGCTGTAAAACGACACCTCATTCATCTCTCTATCTCATCTCTAAGAGATTTTAGAGCAATTTAAATAGATGTGGTTAGGTCGATTTTTTGCCATTTTTGACAAATTTAACACGCCATATTTATTAAACGAGTTGAGATATCAAGTTGAAATTGGGGCTTTTTCTTAGTCTCTATTGACTCTACCTATGACCCAAATTTCATACAAATCTGAGATGGTGATGTTAAAAAGTGTATCGATTTGACGTGGAAAGAATGGCTCGGGCCTGGAAAGCCCCATATTTTCTCAATTTTTCTTGGGGCAAAGATCTTTCTGGGGGGGGCCACGAGCCTTCTGGGGGGGCCAGGCCCCCCCCGGGACCCCCCTAGTTACGCCCATGGCCACGACTAAGGAAGACCCCCAGGTTTGAAGCCGCTCTCGACCTGCTGAAACAAGATTAAAATCATCAAGAAAAGTCTATCTATATATCGCCGGTGAAATTTCCAGTTTTTAAATAAAGCTAATCACACTACGTATATAGGAAAGGCGATGGTCTACCGTGGGCAGCGGGCCCGAGTATTCGTATTTGGAGAAATAAAATGCGGCATTTTTAATTCATTCGGATTTCAACTCATGATGAATTGAGAGTAATAAAAGAATCATATTTTTTTCTGGTGTTATTAAAAAAAATTTAATTGAATTCTCTCTCTCTCTGTTGCCATCAGTTATAGAGAAAGTGATGTTGTTTTAAATTTATGACCTTACGCTCTGTCAATTGAAATTAATATCCAAAACTCCTCACCTTTCAAGAATAACTTGTTAAAGAGAAATTTTATGTAAAATAAGTCAAAAGTATTTATTTATATTATTTCTCGACATTTCGGATGCAATTCAAACTATTCTTCAGGATCATGAAGATGGGTTGTTATAAAATTTTTATAATTGGACTATTATTATTGCTGACCAAAGGTAGGGGGAGAAAACTAAAACACCAAAAAATTTAATTACGTAATACACCCAATAATTTCCATAAATACAGGAGTAGTCCTGAGAAGGATATCGTAATTAAGTATTTTGCATTCAGCGAAGGTAAAAATTCTTTTAGCGGTGTCCAAAGTTAAAAAAGCTGAATAAATTCGATTTTTCTAAACTTTTAGCAGTGTTTTGCACCACTAAACTTAACACTCTGATTGGGCTGAATCTTCATATTTCTATGTATTTCAACTGCATACCAGATAGCTTAAATAGAAATGCCTGGACCTCCAATAGATATTTTCATATATAACGGTTATCGTAAAGTTTTAAATGGACCCTATTATGCATTAGTGTGTCAAGCGCCAAAAAAATTAAAAATTGAGTTAAGCACGGATTATTGTTTCAAATGCTATAATTAACAGTATTTTTTTATCAAATATGTCCTACAAAAATTTATATTTAATGTTACTTGCAAAATTGACAAAAAAAAAAAATTAAAACAAAAAACTTTAATGTTAATTTTCTCAAATCTCGGTAGCTGGCGCTTGACACACTAATGCGAAACAGGGTCCAAATGGCCTAAGTTGCCGAAAAGACTGTGTGAATGTGTGTGTGGATGAGAAAAAAGTGTGAATGTTTAAAAAAAAAAAAAAACTATCTGCATATTTTTAAGGAGTAGGGCCTTGAAAAATTTAGAAAAATCAAATATTTGAGTCACTTTAGAGAACATTTTCTATTAAAATTGAAATTTTTCTATATCTCGAAAACTAGAGTTGAATGAGCAAAAAAATATTTTTAAGACTTCGGGATCTTTGGTCATATAGACTTTAACGATATTAATTATTATAAATACGATACAAATTAGAGATTAGTTTGAAGCACCCTTTACAAATGTAATTCAGATTTTACAAATTCATTTTCATTTTTTTTTTAAAAAAAAAAAAAATTTTTTTTTTATTTCCCCCCCCCAGCACCAATTCATTTTCCGGCTCTTCCTTTCATAGAGCCAATGTTAAATCCCTATGGGGAATCGCATGTTAATTTCGATTCAAAGGGGGTCCCCTTTGGAACTTTTTACACATTTTAAAAAGTTTTCCAATTCTTATGAATTTTGTATTTATTTAGGATTCCCTATTGTATATAAAATATCCAAATATGAGATTAAAATTTTGAAAAATATCCATAGTTTATTTTAAGCAGTCAATATTTAAAATGCAAGTTTATGAAATAAGGTGCTATGAGAAACAAAAATTCACAAAAAAATCTCCTGTGTGACCAGTCACACCAGATTTTTTGCAAGTGCATAGATATCACGTTACATATGTTTTTTTTTTTTTATTTTTATTCTTTAGCCTTTTATCTTTAATTGCTTTATCATAATGAATATATAAATATCAATTTTCTTATATATAGGCCGATATCTTATTTTCTTACGCTACAAATGAAAATGTTGAATAAGCAAAAAAAGAGAAAAGATTAGATGCATGGAATTTTTTTTATCAAGAAAAAATTTTTTTTTCTCTCTTAAATTGTTTTCAATCTCTGAGGTCAGTTCGCGTAATTCCAAAGGTGCAGTAAATAAAAAAATATATCCTTTTATCTTTTGAAATTGTTTCTTATTCTATTAATATCTACTAGCCGCGCCATCCGCCACTGGCGGGCTTATGTCTTTGGTATGTTGGAAACCCTCTCCTTTCCTTCAAGTCCTGAGATGTCCTACTATTTTTACTTTCTCTTACCTTATATATGTTAATATATAAGAGAGAAAGCATTGGATTCATGTTAAAAATTCGATGTCGAGATTTTGATGGAAATACACGTTTTGAGGTCCCCTGAATCCAAAAAAGTGGTTTTCGCGACATGGTCTGCCTGAGTTCAATTTTAAGCATGAAGAAATTAAGCTAAGAGGCTGAAATTTTATATTTAAGTTAGACATCCCCCTGGAGCGTGAAAATAAGCTTTTAAACAAAATCGACTAAAAAGTACTAGGACTTTACTGATGCACTTTTTTTTTTAGTTTTTTCGATTTTCTGCAAATTAGCTCTAACGATTTTGATTAAAATTCAAAAATCAATTATTTTTTAGATGCTCTTTCAAATGTATATTCTCATTTTGCCTTTGAAATTGATTAAAGACTACTTTACTCTTGTACTTCATAGGAAAGATAGGAGAAATGGTTGCCATGGCAACAAAATATAAATATTTTCCCATGTTTATAAATTTTATATCTTGAATTATAAAATACAGGGGGGGGGCCCTCGGGGCTTGGCGTAGAGGTTAGCGTCCTAACCTCGTATACCAAACGTCGAGGGTTTGGACCCCAGGTAGTCCGATGATTTTATTTAAGCCATTTGGATACCAAATGGCTTAAATAAGAATGCCTGGACCCTAATATAGAAAAATTCATAAATAACAGTTATCGTCAAAGTCTTAAATGGCCTAAGTTGCCGAAAAGACTGTGTGAATGTGTGTGTGGATGTGAGTGTGAATGAGGAAAAAAGTGTGAATGTTTAAAAAAAAAAAAAAAAAATACCGGAGGAAACTAAATGACACAAAAAAATCTGGTGTGACAAGCACAAAACACAAATTTCGATTACCAAAGGTGCTGAGAAAGTTGTGTGCTGTGCTGCCAGTCACACCAGATTTTTTACACTCTCTTTCTTCCCTTTGCTATTTTATTGGAACGAAGTTCTTTATCGCTGCTTACGGAGGTGTTTTATTTTGATTTATTTTATTTTATTTTATATTAATATCTTTTATTTGTATTTTCATTAAATTTTTTTTTTTTTTTAAGAAATATATAAAAGGCAGTGACACAAAAACATTGATAAAATAGTCAAAAAGGACCAAGAATCCAAGGCATGTAAACTAATGTCATTGTATATTTTTTTTACTACAATAAACAATTTCTTTCTCTCTGCCACTGAGGTCATTTAAAGGTTTATTGTATACAAGGCTAAACCCTCCCCCCCCCCGCCAAATCAAATAATGAGTAAAACTTTTAAAATTTAGTATAGTGATTTTTTTTTTTATATAACACTCACACTTTTTTCCCATTCACACTAACATTCACAGTCTTTTAGGCAACTTAGGCCACATAAGACTTTATACGATAAACGTTATTTGGACCTTGTTACGCATTAGTGTGTCAAGCGCCAGCTACCGAGTTTTGAGAAAATTAACATTAAAGTTTTTTGTTTTTATTGGATTATATATTTTTTTTTTGTCAATTGTGCAAGTAACATTAAATATAAATTTTTTTAAGACATATTTCATAAAAAATACTATTAATTATAGCATTTGAAACAATATTCCGTGCTTAACTCAATTTTGAATTTTTTTTTTTCGCTTGACACACTATTGCATAACAGGGTCCATGAATATATAATATTGGGGTCCAGGCATTCTTTATTAAGCCATTTGGTATCCAAATTGCTTAAATAAAATCATCGGACTGCCTGCGATCCGAACCCGCGACCCTTGGTATAGGAAACTAGCACGCTAGGCTCTACACCAAGCCCAAGGGCAAAGTAGTGATTAACATAATGATGGAATGCTTGCCCCATTTTAGGGGTCAGATCCCATCTCCGTTATTTATTAAAATAAATAGGGACTGGGGCCCAGTTGTTTCTTATAAAAATAAATCGTAGTTAACCGGAAATCAAGAATTTGATTTAGTTTTTTATAGTAAAATTGTAGTTTTGTATCAACTTTTGGTTTGGTACCAGAAGTCAACGCTTTAGTCCTGAGCCAGACATAATAAGTTTTGCTTTACGTTGTTAAGATATTATGTTCACAGACACAGAAACAAATATATTTAAAATTACTTTTTTTACTGAGGGAAATTTAAAATCATCAAAATTGAATTTTTTTAACGATTATTGTACAATATTTTTCTCTACTTCGTATACAATAGGCCTAAATAATTATTTTAAAGAGATTTTTAGAGAATTTTAATATAAAAATAATTCGGGAAAAAATTAAAAAGTTTCATCGTTGAAGGTGTTAAAATGATTTGGTGATTCATTTATCAGCGAGGAGGTCATTTGAGCAGACAGACGATAGGGTGGCCTATGCATCGTGCGGAGATAACATTCCATTTTGGCAAGAATCCCAGAAATGTTATCACTAATTTGCGAGTATAAAAGCTGCTGAAAAACCTGGCCAAATCGCACTCTGGTTCAAGCCTCAAGCAAACAAACATGGGAGCTACTTCTGTTTTCATCTTGGCACTTGTTGCCCTCTCCGCAGCCGCGGTCTACCCTAAGAGTCATGAGACCATGATGATGGGTAAGTTCTCTGGATTTCCATTTTAATTCTTTTATTTTCTCATACAAAATTCCTTGGCAGGTGACAAAGACGTCGCGGTCAAACAACAACAAATCCTTCAATTGCTTATGAGAGTCCAACAGCCAACTTACATCCAAAGTATCCTTGAGATTGCCCACAACTACAAAATTGAAGCCAACCTTAATTTGTACAAAAACCAGACACTCGTCAAAGAGTTCTTGCAATTGTACAAACAACAAATCTTGATCGATGTCGATGACATGTTCAATATCATGAAGCCTGAACATATTGATCAGGCTGAATTGGTCTTTGAACTCCTCTATGTCGCTCAGGATTACGAAACCTTCTACAAGGTAAATGACAAGACCTCTGAGGTAATTTAAATGGGATAGTAATTTTATTTTTATTTATTTAGACGGCTGCTTGGCTTCGTAACAGAATCAACCCAGGTCTTTTCACCTACACTCTTGTGGTTGCTGTCGCTCAACGACCTGATACTCAAGACATCGTACTCCCAGCTCCTTATGAAATCCTTCCCCAATTGTTCATCCGCGCCGACATCATCCAAAAGGCTATGCAAGCCAAAATGCGTGGAGTCCAATCTTACAACGACATCTGCGATATTGTCTCTGACAAGTGTGTTCTTATTGTCAATAACACTCTTTCCCAAGGCATGTACTGGTATCCTGATGAGACCGTCAGCTACTGGACTGAAGATATCGGCTTGAACTCCCTTTACACTCTCTGGAATTTGGAACATCCTTTCTGGCTCAATTCTAAAACTCACAAAGTGAACATCGAACGACGTGGAGAGCTCTTCTTATACATGCACCGTCAAATCCTTTCTCGATATGTTCTTGAACGTATTGGCAACGGACTCGGAGAAGTCAAACCTCTTCAACTCTGGGAAAATGATATCGATGAGGGCTATTTCCCCAATCTTGTCCTTCTCAATGGCAAAGTTGTACCCAGCCGACCTGAATCAATCTCCCTTGTTAACACCAAAATGATGTCTATTGATGAGGTATACACCTATGAACGCAGAATCCTTGATGCTATTGACTCTGGAATTGTCTTCTCCCAAGACGGCACCAAACACGAACTCATCAGCCTCAAGGGTGTGAATATCCTTGGAGAACTCATCATGGGCGTCAGTGACTCTGTCAATCTTCCATACTATGGCGCTCTTCTCAACCATCTCCGTCTTTTGGTTGGCGGTGTTGTTGATCCTGCCAATATGCACAATGTTGCTCCAAGTGTCCTTCACATGTCTTCCACTGCTCTACGTGACCCTGTCTATTATCGTCTCATCCAACGCATCAACGATTTGTGGCAACGATATGTCGAACGCCTTGGACCATACACACAAGAGCAATTAGTTGTTCCTGGCATTGAAATTGAAAACGTTGATGTTGACAAACTCGTTACCTATGTTGACCATACGGATGTTTCCCTTAACAATGTTGTTGATGTTGCAAATGTAGAGGATGCTAATAATGTCAATATCGTTGCCCGTGTCTTGCGACTTAACCACCAACCATTCACTTATCGTATTGCTGTCAACAGCCAGAAAGCCACCAATGTCCTTGTCCGTATCTTCCTTGGACCTAAATTGGACCAACACGGTGTTGAGATCCCTCTTGTCGAACGCTCCAAATACTACGTTGAAATGGACAGATTCCCCTACCAAGGTATCAATTCTTTCTAAATCTACGTCAAATCTTCAAAGAAACTTATTTATTTATAAATTCTTGTTTTATTTTCTAGTCCAAGTTGGAAAGAATATGATCGAACGCAACTCCCGTCAATCCACTGTCACTGTACCTGATTTGCCTAGCATGGAACAACTTCTCCAAGGAGGAACCACCCTCAACAAGGTAAATATTTAATTATCAAAACAATTAACGACTTCAACTCTAATCTTAATGAATTTCCCAGGTTCAACGCTCCTGCGGTCTTCCCGATAGACTTGTTTTGCCCCGTGGCACAAAACAAGGAAAAGTCTACTCTCTGTATGTCTATGTGAGCGAAATCCAAGGAGGCAATGTTTCTGACATGGAAATGTTAATGCAATCCATGCCACTTTGCGGTGCTACCCTCGACGGTGTCTACGTTGACGACAAACCAGCTGGATTCCCCTTGGACAGACCCATCATGAATCCACTTCATATCCTTGTCCCCAACAGTTTGATGAAGGACGTCATCGTCTTCCACAAGAAACAAGAACATTTGAACCAGATCTACGAAGCCTGAATATGAATATATGATTAAAACTACAAAATTTAAATTGCAATTTAATCATCTTCTTGAGATAACTCCAACTTTTTCTCTTTAATATAAAAATAAAATTGAAAAAATGAAAAAAAAAATTGTAAAACTTGGAAAAAAATAAAAACTTATTTTTTCTAAACACATGTTTTCTTAATATAGTCTAATCCCTTTGAGATCAAGTTTATAATACGATTTTACAAGATGTGGATTTTATAGCTGGATAATCGTTAATGTGTAAGGAAAAGACAGGCAGCTAAATATATTTCATTTATTACCCCCTTTATGCTGACGTTTCGGTCTTGGTTAAGACCATCCTCAGAGCTATAACAACACAGACAGGGCGAGTCAAAAATATGAGACCACCTTAAAATATTAAAATAAATAATAAGCTTAGTAGGTTACAATTTTAACAAAATTGATTGTTTATATATTAAATATATCTCAATGCAAAACTAAATATAAAAGACTTAATGAAAAAATTATTCAAATAATACAATAAAATTTAATTTTATTTTAAAACGTGTTTTTTGATTGAGTCAAAAATATGAGACCACCTTCTTTTAAGTCTATTTAAACTAATCAAAAGTGAAATGTAGACACCTGTACCATTTCAAAACATAATATAGAATTAATAGAGCCCTTAAATTAAAAAAAAATTAATAATAATTTAAATGTAAATTTGAAAACTTCAAAATGCAAAGGGTCTAAACTTAACTGAATGCGAAAAAAGCATCATCGATGGTTTAAGACTTGTCCAAATAAAATTGAACGACAAAAGGCATTACAGACTGGAAGATTGAAAACCGTAGTGCACAAATAAATTGGTTTGAGAGAAAATTTCGGCATAAAATCGGGCCCAGGGCGGCCAAAAGCTTCAAAGATCCTGACAAACAGCGCGTTTTTCAGGTGAATCTCATTCAAATTCATTCAACAAGATCTCTTATTGGATTTTTATCAAGAAAATACATAAAAACATAAGGACATCGACATTTTCCAAACTATGGTGGGGATATCTAATGGAGACAATGTTATTTAGGGATGAACAGAATTATTGGACAGTAGGATGGTTCCCAGTATTATTATGATTTAAGAGAAGAAAAAAATTTTATTCAAAAATTCAATCCATATATTCTGTTAATTTTAACCAAACAAATTACCTTTTAACTCATAAAATAACTCTAAATATCAAAATATCAACTTTTATAAAAATAATAAGAATTAAAATTAAAAAACAAAAAAGAACCCACCAAAGGACAGGCAACTCAGCGAAGCCTGGTCAATTATGGACAGTCAAACACGATGACTTTTCATCAGAAGTTAGACCCTTTGCATTTGAAGTTTCAAATTTACATTTAAATTATTATTAATTTTTTTTAATTTAAGGGCTCTATTAATTCTATATTATGTTTTGAAATGGTACGGTGTCTCATTTCACTTTTGTTTAGTTTAAATAGACTTAAAAGAAGGTGGTCCCATATTTTTGACACGACCTGTATATTAAATGGAAACGAAAAAAAACCTAATTACCTTAAGGGTTGTCAATATAAGCATACAATATGATTGAATGCCTATATTGACAACCCTTAAGGCAGTGGTTTCCAAACTTTATGTTACTACGCCTCCCTTAAAAATAATTAATCTTATGACGCCTCCCCCCCCACCCCCATTTTATAAAATAATACAAAAACAAAAAAAATATAAATTTATATAAAAATATTAAAAATAAATTTTTTTGCAAAAAAAAGTTTTTTTTTTTTCAAATCTCGGGGGGGGGGGGGTAATTACACTTTTACTCCCCCCCCCCTTGTATCCGCCCTTGCTAGGGAGGCGCGCCTCACAGTTTGGAAAACGCTGTTATAAGGGTATTTTATGGCTGGTGGAATTTGTATCAGGAATGAAAGTTAGAAAAAACGAAGCTAGAATTTTTTCTTTAAAAATATATTTTAACAGCTTACGTTTCGGCCTTGGTCAAAGTCTTGGATGACCACTAACAGCTCCGAGGATGGCTTTGAAAAAAGCCGAAACGTCAGCTGTTAAAATATATTTTTAAAGAAAAAATTCTGGCTTCGTTTTTTCTAACTTTCATTCCTGAAGAAAAATATTTTTCTCAAATCTTATTTTCACGCCCTAGGGGGGTGCCTAACTTAAATATAAAATTTCAACCTCCTAGCTCAATTCCTTCATGCTTTAAATTGAACCCAAACAGACACACAGACAGACCATTTCGCGAAAACCACTTTTTTGGAATCAGGGGACCTCAAAACGAGAAGATCCATCAAAATCTCGACATCGAATTTTTGACATGAATCCAATACTTTCTCTCTATAGGCCTATATATGTATATTAACTTATACATATAGGCAAGGGAAAGTAAAAAATTCAAATACTGATTGAGATTAGTTCTATATATAAAAAGATGCGGAAACTCACCCCAGTAAAATTCTAAGTGGACTAATCCATATCTTACTTTTCTACCTAATGAAAAAATCCCTACAATATTCTGCAAGGGATTCAATGGATTCCCGATTCGAAGTTACCCTGTGTTATTATTATCTGTTTATGAGAGTTTCGAAATCTTCAAAAATTAATTCCGCCCCAGTAATAAGAAATTTTAGAATGACATTAAAATGTTTCTATCCTACTATAATATTTTCTAAATATTGAATATAAATTTTAACTCAAACGGAATGCACTTATTTTTTAGTAAAAGTATTAAAAAAACATTAATATCTTTATGCATTATAGGGGATGGGGCATTAACCCCCTTGTTAATGTCTTCATACCCCCCTCACCCCTTTAAGGAAATGCGAGCCTTCACCGCGAAATTACTCGCAAAATAATTTGAATACATTTATAAATAATTATTTTAATTTTTATTTTATTTTGAAATTTTTATTTTAATTTTCAACCCTTAATCCACCCCTGTGTAAAAGTATATTAAGGAAATTTGATTAACAAAAATATAGGCCATACCGAACTCGGTCCGATTTGGATACCAAATGGCTTAAATAAGAATGCCTGGACCCCCAATATGTATATTATTAATTAATAACGGTTATCGTATAAAGTCTTATATGGCCTGAGTTGTCGAAAACACTGTGTGAATGTGTGTGTGAGTGTGAATGAGAAAGTGTTTAAAAAAAATAAATAAATAAAAAAACTAATTTTTTTTTCAATGACACCTACACTCCCCCTCCCCCTTTCAACAGCTTATATTCACCCTCTACCCTTAGTGAAATACAAAATATTTAATTTCATATTCAAAAGAATCCTTTTTCGAAGCCAAATTATTTGTTTCTATCATTTTTTTTTTCAACGATAAAATGCATAATAATTACCTTTAATAAGACTCTCAAGAGGGTGTGCTGGTTGACGGTGAGGTCAGGGTGGGTTACACTCTATTAATTATTCACTTTGATTCACTTTAAACACAAAAAGAGAGCAGCGCCTGCAGCCCGGCAACGCTCTCGACTCGACTGAACGAGAAATTCGTCTCTCTGTTTGTATAGGAATAAAACAGATGAAAATAACAATTCCCTTTTTATTAAAAGTAAAAAAATACCTTTTGCTCTAATCTAACTTTATTTAGAACTGGAAAAGAATGTCAACAAGTGATTTGGAATATTCCAAGGCCTTTCTTAAATAATCAACCCTTCATCCCCTCCCCTTTTTTTTTTTTTTCCCTTTTGGCGGCCCCCCCCCCCCGGCCCCCTAATCAAAATAATAATCAACGCTATTTTTTGAATGTTTTCTATTTATTTGGCTTCGATTTAGCTAAAATAAATTAAAAAAACATTTTTTTTCAATTTTTCAACCCCTAATCCAATCTTTTTTTTATTAACACTTACACTTTTTTCTCATTTAAAATTAGGCCATTTAAGACTTTAAACGATACTCGAATGTTTAATATATCTATTGGGGTCCAGGCATTTTTATTTAGGCCATTTGGTATCCAAATAGCCCAGAATCTTCTAAATATTATTATTTGATTTATAAAACTAGCAATCAGTTAGAAAATTGATCTTGGTGGCCAGCCAATATTCGTGTATCAGTTCTGTCAATAATGACTGGATGAAGCTAATCGAGTTTTTTTTTATATTCAAGTTCCTCTTCGGCATTGGAGGTCATTTAGACCTTGTTAGTGGCAATACACTTAATGAGTGGACGATTTAAAAAAAAATAATTCTCAAGATAAGATAGATGGTGTTAATCTGTTTATATTCCAAGGATTTTCCATTTGAATTTAATTGAATTATCCCATCCCATAATCATTTGAGGACAAGTGAGGTTAGGATTGTGAAAGAAATGAGAGAGAGAGAGAGAGAGAGAGATTCTCTGAAAATACAGTAATTGTAATATCCATCTGCTGGTTAGTGGCTGAGACAGTTTGATTATTCCACTCACCAGGGAGCTTTCCTTCTAACATCTCTCACCCTCTTTCTCTCTCACACACGCAATTTTTGTCTACTTAAAATCAGTACCTTTCCCACCCATCGAATTTTAAATTGATATTATTATTATATATGGGAAAGAGAGAGTAAAATTGGTCAAACGATAAAATAACCCTCCCCCAGGTGTTAAATTAATCAGATATTTTAGAATAAAAAGAAAACTATCAAAGATAGATATAGACAACCTTATATCATCTGAAAGATAGTTAAATTTCACGTTCTACGGCATAAAAAAAGTAGCATGTTCCATTTGAAATAAGGAAGTTATCCATGATTGAAATCTTCCAAATTGGCATGGCCATATCTCCCAACATAAGAATAATTCCGAGTGACCCATCTTGCCTATATTAGTCCATTTCATGGTTAGTAACATCACAAAAGAACAGTCCCCTAAGTTTTATGTTTCAGGCGATATTCAATTTTTTTGAGACAGCAGTTTTTTTTACAAAAACCCGATATGCGGCTAAACGATTTGTTTTAGAATACATTGCATGACATAAAGTCAAACTAAAATTGGCCGTATAATCCAAATATGCAATAATATACAGGGCGTTCCATTTAAAAAAAGCATAACTTTGATATGGACCACCCTGTATATGAGGTGAAATTGGAACAAAAATATTAATATATTCGCTAAAGGATTCTCATTATGCATAATCGACTAACTTTAAAAATCCACAATCTTCCGTCCACGCACTATTGGCTCAACCTGTATAGGCTAAGATGAAGAAAATACTTTAATAAAAAAAACTAAATTTAATATTAAACAAAAAAAAAAAAAAAAAAAAATAGAGTAATATATTGTGTAATAAATACAGTTCCCCCCAGTGGTTGGTGGTCGCTGAATTTTGTCAAGGAGACTGAAATTTTTGTTGGTATTACCGCCCTTTTTCCTCGATCACAATTTAGAGAATCAAAGTATCGTAATTTAGGAAATCATAAATCTTACGTAAATTTGTTTTGAATAAAATTTAAATAGTTTATTATTTATCACTAATTATATAACTAACAAAAACTAAAACTGATTAATTTTGCATAGGTTCTTTGGCCTCGTTATTTAATCAAAATATACAATATTTCTGTTATTTAATTTATTATCATCTTTCAGAGTATTATTTTTTTTTTTTTATTATCAAAAGTCATTCCTTCTTCTGAGGCCATTTAACTTTACAAATTTTAATATAGCGATAGCTTCCGACAAGCGTTCAACAGTTTTATTTCTTGGAGGCCACCTATTCCGATTTTCAGCACTGTTTGGCGTTAGTTAGTTAATTACGATCTGGGCTCTTATTTAATGATGATTAGCTTAACTAGATGTGAAAAAAAACTCGAGAGTTATAGTCAAATAGCTTACCCGAGGGATAGATAGTTAATTAGATGTGAAGCAGCCTACCTTAAAAAAAGAGTAATTTTTCTTAGCTAAAAATGACTGTTTTTAACAAAAAAAAGTCGCTGAGAAAGTAAATGAAATAGAGACGTCTCTAGAGGCAAGGAAGTCTTTAGAATTTAATTTAAACTTAAAAAAAAAATATTGAAATTTTCCAGTAAAAAAAAAAATGAAATATATAATAATTAAATAAATTGATGTGACTGCCACCCTGCACACCCGTACCACAGTCCATTTTTTTTTTTTTTTTTAATAAAATTTATATGATCGATTGTAGATCGACTTAAGGTGGTTACACACGTAACTGGACACTTGACAAGCATGCATGTGCAATCTTTTTGTACAATTTTGCAAGCAACAGCTTATGCCGAAAATTAACCTTGTTATTAACTAATTGGACACACTTTTATTTTATTTTGACGAAGTCCTTATTTTAGTTGAGAAAGCCCCCGAAAAAAAAGAAATATTAGTCTGGGCAACGCGCCCGCGTGCTGCGAATCACCCCGCTCTCCTGGTGCTCATTATTCACACTGGTCTCCCCGGTGAGCTCTTTGATTGACGTTAGTAGCCTAACATCCAATAATGGGGGTCGGACCCTCTTCCCCCCCTTCCAAAAAAAAAAAAAAAAAAAACATGTCGAAAAGACTTTTAAAAAAAGAAAAAATACTTGATACTTTACTGGTATCGATACTTTTTTCGAAACCACATCCCTACTTGTTTAAAATTCAATTGAGCATCAAGCCGCTTGCGCAATTAAAAAGCTTGCGCAAAATTCTCCTCAGACGCTTGTACAAAATGATTGCACGTGCATACTTGTCAAGTTTGCAGTTACGACTAGAATAATTTTCATAAGAACAATCGGCCATAATATAATAGCGTTGTAAAAAATATAATTTGTTTATATTTTGAAGATATTTTGATAATATGTGAGAAAATAATTTTCTCTACAAGCAGCTACGGGTGTTTTGCAAATCGTCACAATGGGGGGGGGGATCGAAATATCTACAAAATATAGCTGCGCAAATTATATTTTTTTCTGACTGAATGTTCACAAGACAAATTTAAATGAATTAAATTTTTTTACTGGCCTAAGATACCGAAAAGACTTTAAAAAAAAATTTACTGTATAAGTATAATTTAAAAAAAAAAAGTACAAATAGTCTCTTTCTCAAAAAAGTGTAAAAAAAAAACGTTTTCCAAAATTTTTAAATGTGGAGATAAGCTTATCTAATAAAATCATGAATCTCAAAATAAAATAAAAAAAAAAGTTAAAGACTTCTCTAGTGATGACGAATTTTTAGACATCAACCAATACTTTCTCTCTATATTTTTTTTAACATACAGTATATAGATAAGAGAAGAAAAACAAAATTTTTAAAATCCCTACAAATTTGCAAAAAACTCGGAGCCCACAAAGGAAATTCTTGACCTAGGCAAACATTTTTAATTTTTTGACAAAACCTTCCTTCATCTTCTAACGAGGCATGGAAGCTTTAGTTTTTTTTTTTTTTTTTTTAATCTAACTGTCCTGTGAGTTTAATATAATGTCAATCATTTATGCAAATTCACTTGTAAGGAATCCGATCGTTAGCTGGTTAAAGACGTTAAATCGGCAAAAGCCAAGGGAATGTTGTTGCGTTGATCCTTTCTCAAGCCAAGAGATTAATTGCTTTGTTATATATATTTGAGTGTGTGTGTGTGTGTGTGTGTGTTAAGCCTCTCTTTCACGTGACCTAGAAAAGCCTAATAATACCCAAAAAGACATTGATTCTGTTATTTTGATTTAGAGAATCATTATTCGCTTTTATTTGATATTATACGTATTTAATTGAAGAATAAAAATCTGGTGTGACTGTTGCACAATTTTTTTTTTCTATATTTAAAAGATATTTTCTTTACCTTTACTCATTAAAAAGAATATTAATAAAAAAAAAAAATTGTGCCCTTTGAGTAAAGGGTAGTCTACCCCATCAGGGGCGCCGGAACGAATTTGAATCAGGGGGGGGCAAACAATTTTTTTTAGAAAATTAAAATAATTTAATATGTTCAAATAGTATAAAAAAATCTGGTGTGACTGGCGCACAGCACACAACTTTCTCTTACCTTCGGTAATCGAAAGTTGTGTACTGTGCTTGTCACACCAGATTTTTCGTGTCGAAATATATTTAGTTCCCGACAGTACGGTACATTTGAATTCAGATGTAAAATTTATAAGTATGGGAAAATATTTATATTTTGTTACCATGGCAACCATTTCTCCTATCTTCCCTATGAAATACAAGAGTAAAGTGGTCTTCAGAAGATTTCAATCGCAAAATGAGAATATACATTTTAAAGAGCATCTAAAAAATAATTGATTTTTGAATTTAAAAAAAAATCGTTGGAGGAAATTTAGAGAAAATCGAAAAAAACTGAAAAAGTACATCAGTAAAGTACTAGTAATCTTTGGCCGATTTTGATTAAAAGCTTATTTTTCCGGTCCCGGGGGTGGTTAAGTTAAATATAGAATTTCAACCTCGTAGCTCAATTCCTTCATGCTTAAAATTGAACACAGACACACCCACCCACACACCCACCCACCCACCCACACACCCACCCACCCACCCACACACAGACAGACCATGTCGCGAAAACCACTTTTTTGGATTCAGGGGACCTCAAAACGTGAAGATCCATCAAAATCTCGACATCGAATTTTTGACATGAATCCAATACTTTCTCTCTATATATATATTACATATATACATAGGTAAGAGAAAGTAACAAAAACAAATCTACTATAAAACTTTAAAAATTTTAAATAAAATCACAATTTTAATAAAAATAAAATTTTGAAAAATTTGCTAGTGATTTTATCAAAAATTTTGGAAAAAATTTGGAAAAATCTGGTGTGACTGGCGCACAGCACACAACTTTCTCTTACCTTCGGTAATCGAAAGTTGTGCACTGTGCTTGTCACACCAGATTTTTCGTGTCGACATGTATTTAGTTTCCGACAGTAGGGTAGCCCTACAATTGAATTCAAGATGTAAAATTTATAAGTATGGGAAAATATTTATATTTTGTTACCATGGCAACCATTTCTCCTATCCTTCCCTATGAAATACAAGAGTAAAGTGGTCTTCAGAAGATTTCAATCGCAAAATGAGAATATACATTTTAAAGAGCATCTAAAAAATCATTGATTTTTGAATTTTAAAAAAAATCGTTGGAGCAAATTTTGAGAAAATCGAAAAAAACTGAAAAAGTACATCAGTAAAGTACTAGTACTCTTTGGCCGATTTTGATTAAAAGCTTATTTTTCCGGTCCCGGGGGTGTTTAACTTAAATATAAAATTTCAACCTCATAGCTCAATTCCTTCATGCTTAAAATTGAACACACACACACACACCCACACACCCACACACCCACACACCCACACACAGACAGACCATGTCGCGAAAACCACTTTTTTGGATTCAGGGGACCTCAAAACGTGAAGATCCATCAAAATCTCGACATCGAATTTTTGACATGAATCCAATACTTTCTCTCTATATATATATTACATATATACATAGGTAAGAGAAAGTAAAAAAATTAATTTCTTACTCTTTTAATTTTTTTTTTAATTTAGAAGATTTTATTTTTCAAAAGTAAAAATATATCATTTTTAAAAATAAATGAAATAAAAGAAGAAATTTTGCCTCCCCCTGCCCCCTCCTATAGAATGCCGGGGGGGGGGCAATGTACCCTTGCCCCCCCCCCCCAGTTCCGGCGCCTATGTACCCCATGTAGGTTTTTCTTTAAATAAATTTGGTTTTTATAAATGTCATATTTTTCCTGATTTATTTACAAAAGTGATAATTTATTAATTCATAGATTATAATTTTTTTCAAACTTTGACAAGAAGTAATTTCTACCCCTTTAGATAAAATATGGAAATATTTAAGGGCATAGAAGAATCCGTATATTTAACTTTAAATTTGTAAAGATCAGCCCAAAAAAATGAAAGTTAGCCGCATATTTGCCAATTTGACCAACTGGGGGGGAGCTGTGAATCTTCCATCTTCTTGCAAGGGCTTCGGAATCGCCCACACCCCACCCGCTTTGTCCTATATATTTTTTTTTAGTTGAGGGATGTTTAAGGAAGGGTGAGATGGGTCTGTCAACTGGAATATGTAGAAAATCAGTGAAAAAATTGCGAAAAAATCGATCATTTTTAATGATTTTTTTGCATTTTAAGGGACAAAATCCTCCCCCACATCCCCCCCCCCTTGGATCCAAATGTTAATGTTTTTTAACTTTTCACTTCTCTAGACCTTCTGAAGAAATGTTAAGGCTAAAATGTTCCTTTTCATCCCTCCAAATTTGATTCATGGCCCTATAATTATCGAAAAGGGGTGGAAATAAGTAGGGGGCTACCCCCCCGAAAACGGTACGTGCTGGGGGAAAACGAAGGTCATATTTGGATTCAGGAGGTCATTTTACTTAAGAATCTGAAGGAATTATCTCAGGGCTTTTTTTCTTGCCGCACAGTATAATTGGCAACGATATTTAAATTATAATAGAAAGTATTGTTGCTCGCAATTTCGCTATTTTTAATCAGAAATATTTATAAAATATAATAATAGATAAAAGCGTATTATCCCCTTAGCATGTTTATTTTTCGTTGTATTGGTAATAAATAATAAATGAGACCATTAAACACGTTAATAAATGTTGTCTATATGTGTTTGATTTTCTCTAAGCAAACAATGAACTCTTGATTAAGAGAGGGCTTTTATATTTACGCTAACTCTTATGAGATGGTATCGTAAAAATAAAAAGGGTGGGATTTGTGGAAAGGGGATTGAGATGAATGAATCAACGAATCTATTAGAATTTTTTTTTTTTTTTTTTTTCGAAAAATCTCAATAAAATGAATGATTTAATAATTGAAATCTAAAAATATTTGGAGATTACTTAAGTTTTTTTGCTACTGGGAAATAAATCATCTGGTGTGACTTGCCGCACAGCAGCAGGCATATACTAAGAGTGTTCTTATCAAGAGCGCCTCTAGAGGAGTTTTTCGGGAGGAGAAGGGAGGAGAAATTACTCCTTTTACACCGCCCTTGGTTCTTTATGGACCCTGTTACGCATTAGTGTGTCAAGCGCCAGCTTTTGAGAAAATTAACATTAAAGTTTTTTGCTTTCATTGGATTATATATAATTTTTGTTGTCAATTGTGCAAGTAACATTAAATATAAATTTTTTTAGGACATTTTTAATAAAAAATACTATTAATTATAGCATTTGAAACAATATTCCGTGCTTAACTCAATTTTTAATTTTTTGGCGCTTTGACACACTAATGCATAACAGGGTCCATATAATAGTAAAATAAATGTTGAAAGTCTAAATTTGTATCGAGGAGACTTCAATGTCACCAAATAGGTCAGTTATAGCAAGAAAAAAAACCCCTAATAGAAGAATTCCTTTCCGAGGTAATTGTCACCCGGGTACGTGATGTTTTTTTTTTTAATCTTTTCGGCATCTTAGGCCATATAGACCAGTGGTTCCCAACTGGTGGCCACGGCACCCAAGGGTGCCGCGAGAATGCCTAAGGGGGTGCCGCAAGATATTTAGGGAAAAAAAAGTGTCGGAAAAAATAAAGTTTTTCTAAAAAAAAATGGCCAAACGATTTCCACGGAAGAGGTGCAAAGTTTTTTTCGAGAGTGGCAAAAATTTCGTTCCCCTAAAAAAAAAAAAGGTAAAATAATAAACACGATTGAGAAAAAAGTTTTTGCAGATGGCGCAAAAAAAATTTCGTCTTGCTAAAAAAAAAAAAAAAACTAAAATGATTTTCACGGAAGTGAGAAAAAAATTATCAGAATGGCGGAAATAATTCCGTGTAGGGAAAAAAATTTTCTGAAGGGCGACAAAAACGTCATTTTGCTATGGAAAAAATCTGTGTAATGTTATTCCCAATGCACCTTTGTGGTGCCATGAACTTCAAAAGGTGGGGAAACACTGATATAGACATTTAACGACACTCAGTATTTAAAAAGGATATGGTCCAGGCACATTCATTTATACCATTTGGTATCCAAATGATTTAAATAAATATTAATTGGATTGCCTGAGATCCGAACCCGGGTCCCTTGGCTTACAGACAATTATTATTGACATTTGTCAACTTTAGTCGCTCAGCCACGGAGGCGGGGGAGGGGGAATGACAACATTAATGTCATGTGTCATCAAAAATGAAATTAAAATTGAATAATCATTTTACTTAATTATTTTCATTCAATTATTATTATTATTATCACCATTGCTCCAAATGTTTCAAATTGCGAATTGAAATTTTAATAATATATAAATAATCAGACTATAATAATATATAATATGATTAGAAATTAATTTGATGCCGTTAATTGAAAATTTATTCAGACAAGTTAAGAAACTATTCAACGCGTTAATGTTACTGTTATTATATACTATTATTATATCTAAAAAAATTCAAATTAGAATATATTTTGGTTTTATTAAAAATATTAATTTTAATAAACAACAATTTGTTGTTGTTGTTGTTAATAATATTAAAATATTCAATGGATATTAAATTCATTTATTTTTATTGTTTCAATTTTGGAGCGAAATTTTTAAAGAGAATTTATTTAAAATTTTATATTCTGTTAGTGCAATTAACTAGCAGCGCCACCCGCCCTCGTGTTCTTTTAATCATGTTGCCATAACATTTCTCTGAGTATTTTATTTTCTCTTACCTATATAAGTATATATATTAGGGTGTCCGTTATTTCCCAAATTGCATTTCATGCTGCAAACGCCCTCTAAATTTTTAGGTTTTGACCTAAAAAAAATATCAGACCCATATCAACCCTTAATATTCATATTAAACCGTGCGTAAATCATAATCCATTTCCAATTTAAATAACATGGGATTTTTGCACTTTTTGCAGTTTATTTATATTCCACTGAAACAAATATACCTAAAAATACCGTCAGAACATATTTTGTAGGAAATTTAACGCTCTACAAAAAAGGTCTGAATACTTTGTTCGATAAATTCAACCCCTTAAAAGTTATTCAAAGATTAAGTTGTATTCATTATCGTTTTTTAAATTTCCATCATAATTCTCATTTATTGAGATGAACTCATTATGAGAAAAAATATACTTTATTTTTTATCAAATTCTTGTATTTTTCTATTTTGTTATGCATCTGTATAGTATCAATGGTTACCGGGGGGGGGGGGGGGGAAGTTCCACAAGCTGATTGCTCGGGGTCACCAATCCCGAGCTTTCGCCGTGCTTGGCATCACTTAACCGCATTGATTGTGGTGACTGTTACTCTTCTTGTGTGTTTGTGAACACAATATCTCAAGAACCAAACGAGCTATGAGGTTGAAATTTTATATTTGAGTTAGACACCCTTCTGAGACCTGACACGAGGATTTTGAACAAAATCTGTTAAAAAGTACTAGTACTTTACTGATGCACTTTTTCAGTTTTTTCTGATTTTTTCAAAATTCGCTACAACGTTTTTGATTAAAATTCAAAAATAAATTATTTTTTAGATGCTCTTTAAAATATATATTCTCATTTTGCCCTTGAAATCTTATGAAGACCACTTTACTCTTGTACTCCATAGAAAAGATAGGAGAAATGGTTGCCATGGTAACAAAATATAAATATTTTCCCATACTTATAAATTTTACATCTTGAATTCAAATGTAACTAAATATATCTGAACACAAAAAATCTGGTGTGACAAGCACAGAACACAACTTTCGATTACCGAAAGTAAGAGAAAGTTTCGTACTGTGCGACCAGTCACACCATATTTTTTTTCTATTGCCATCTATCGTTTAACCAGCCCCTTTGAAAGTAGAGACTTTCCTTCTTGCTGAATTGATTCAATAAAATAAAACTTTAGCAAGTGTTGTTATATTAAGCCCTCGATAATAACGTCACCATAGATAAATGTATAGGTAAATAATTGTCTGCTGCTTGAAATTGTGGCTAAACTAAGAAGGAAGTAAGCCACGTGATATACACTCGTGTATGGAGAGATAAGACAAAGGGCGAGAGAGAGGAGAAAGAGGGCCAAGTCATAATTCTATTCGAAACGGAGTACAAATTTCATTAAAACTCTAATCTAAACCTGATTCGCCTATTTGTAAGTAGATTATTTTGAAAATTCCATTCTTTTGAGATAATAGAATTTTATTTAATAGAAATCAAATTTAAATTGACTAATTTTTGTCAATTAAAAGGTGAGCCTTCGAGGGATTTGACCAACAGGACCCCCCCCCCTTCTATTATTGTCTAATATCCATGAGGATGTTTCTTGAGGAAGAAGGAATCTTTATATCTCATTTTGTTTCATAAACATTCCTTGGGCCTCGGGCTTTGTATAGGGGTTAGCGTTCTAGCCTCGTATACCAAGAGTCGCGGGACGGGCCCCAGGCAGTCCGATGAGTTTATTTAAGCCATTTGGATACCAATATATTATGTATCTATTATAAAAGCATATAAATACCGGTATATAAATAAGGACCTGATACTGATGTTCGGCGGCTCGCGTTTTGCCTTTGAATTGTCTGATTTTACCTCATGTACAGTGAGGGACAATATTAAGTCCCACCCATGCTTTTTCTACTTGTGATTATTTCATTGTTTTTATAAAAGAAAATGAAAATCTTTATTGGAAATTTCCTAGGTTTAAACCATGAAAGTTGCCATTCAAAAATATATAATATTTTTTTAATTCAATGAAATAATCTCACAAGTAGAAAACCCATGGGTGGGACTTAATATTGTCTCACACTGTACACCAAGAGGGGTATATAGCCCTATGCAGTTGATTAAATAAATAAATAAATATAGGCTAATAGGGGATAGGCTATTAGACTAGCCTGCCACCTTTTGCAAGAGTGCTGAACTATTTCACACATAATTTTTAAATACAATATATCTACCAATTTTATTTTAAAATTTTCTCAATTAATATGTGATTAATAATAACAATAAATTCGTTTTCAAATTTAAAAAAAAAATTTAAGATTCTTGAAACAGATTGCTTTTACTTTCTCTACCTATGTATATATGTAATATATATATAGAGAGAAAGTATTGGATTCATGTCAAAAATTCGATGTCGAGATTTTGATGGATCTTCACGTTTTGAGGTCCCCTGAATCCAAAAAAGTGGTTTTCGCGACATGGTCTGTCTGTGTGTGGGTGTGTGGGTGTGTGGGTGTGTGGGTGTGTGTGTGTGTGTTCAATTTTAAGCATGAAGGAATTGAGCTATGAGGTTGAAATTTTATATTTAAGTTAAACACCCCCGGGACCGGAAAAATAAGCTTTTAATCAAAATCGGCCAAAGAGTACTAGTACTTTACTGATGTACTTTTTCAGTTTTTTTCGATTTTCTCAAAATTTGCTCCAACGATTTTTTTTAAAATTCAAAAATCAATTATTTTTTAGATGCTCTTTAAAATGTATATTCTCATTTTGCGATTGAAATCTTCTGAAGACCACTTTACTCTTGTATTTCATAGGGAAGGATAGGAGAAATGGTTGCCATGGTAACAAAATATAAATATTTTCCCATACTTATAAATTTTACATCTTGAATTCAATTGTACCCTACTGTCGGAAACTAAATACATGTCGACACGAAAATCTGGTGTGACAAGCACAGTGCACAACTTTCGATTACCGAAGGTAAGAGAAAGTTGTGTGCTGGCGCCAGTCACACCAGATTTTTTCTATTTGCTTGACAACAAAAAATTAATTTTCTTAATTTTTTAATGTCATTAAAATTTTCTGCCCCAATAATTCCTTATGAATTTGATTCATTTAAAAAAAAAAAACGCATTGAAAAATTCCTTATAATAGTCTAGTTTTTTTAAAAGTACGTTTAGACGTCGCTCCTACACCTCCTTAACGACAAAGAGCTTGGTGACTCAACTCTCTTGCCTTTGAAGGGTGGCCATCAATCACCATCTAATAAACCCCTAAATGGCCTTAGCTATCTACACGTGTTTAGGATTTAAAAAGACAGTTCTATAAAATTGTGAAATTATTTTATCTCTGAAAATTAAATCCAGATTAAATAAATACAAATCTAATTCTGTTTATTTTTAAAGGGTATTTTAAAATAATTTATTTTTGTTGTATTTTATTAAAAACTTTACTATTAAAATTAGCAGTTGACTGCACATACGGATAAAATAATATTCTACCTCCAAGGGCTGATTGTTTTTATCATTTTTGAGGATTTATCTACCTTTATAAAGGAATTGCATCTATTCTTTAATAATTTTTTTTTTTTTTTTAACAAGACATGTGAGTGTTTTTATTGATGAGGCCAAACATCCCATTTAGCTATTCTTTAATAATATAAAGATACTGTTTGAGGAGCTAGTGAATTGATTTTAAAAAAATCTGGTGGGACTAAAAATTGTTTGTTTTTTTTAGTAAAGTACGAGACTGAAAAAAAAACAATTTTTAGTATGATAACTTAAAATTTTCGAATAAAATATCATTTTTCAACTTCTAAAGTTTCACGAGAAAGCTGGAAAAAATTTCATAAAAAAGTTACGTAAAAAATAAACCAAATTTCAAGAAAAATTTTTTTATAACCAAAAAAAAAAAATAGAAGCAATCATCGGCACATCTTGAAATTAGGGGGGATAATTGTAGTATTAGTTGAAGTTTATTTTGAGTTAAAAAAAAAAATGGTCGGATTAAAATTATGGTTTTTTCAAAAAAAAAACTGAAATATTTCATATATCCGGGCTTCTGAAATAATTTTTATATTTTTTTCTACATTAAAAAACAAAATTTTTATAGCCTTGCGAAGTTTCGAAATATCAATTTTAAATTGTTATAGTTATTTGAAAAAAAAAGAGCAATTTTTATCAAAAATCCATAACTTTTTTTTAGTTGGGTAAAAAAATTTGAAAAATTCTCAAAAATGTCTTTTAAGGGGTAGAAAAAAGATAGGAAATTTTCAGCGAAATCCGCGGGGGTCAGGAAAAAAATTTGTCGATTTGGCATGGAATGACCCATATACGGTATATAGAGATACGGTCACGAATCACGACCTTCATCATCGGAGACCTCCGAGTAGCAAGTATATGATAATATTTTTGTACATATCAAAGTAAAAGAAATTGTACATTTAATTGCAATAAATATTAAAATACCGAAGATCGTGTATAATTGATAATATTTGCCCTGATGAAGGTCGTGATTGGCGCCCGAAACGTTTGCGAATAGCAATTAAATAAAAAATTTTTTATTTAATCTCCTGGCTGCAAAGTTCCTCCGAATCTTGATTAAATCTCTAGAGCCATGAAACATCAATTTATTGAAAAAAAAAACGATGACTAAGAAAAAAATTCAGTTTTTGAGGATCTACCCAAAAATAATACAGTGGTACAAACTATTCCACTTATTTCTATTGTAAACAAGAACAAATGGACGTAAATGTTCATCCAACCAAACTAATCATCGCGTACCTGGACCGAGTATCGATACTTACTTGGTACTCGATACCAAAGTATCGATTCCAAAAGTACTTGGTATCGAAAGAAAAGTATCGAGTAAGTACTTGTATTTACTCGTATCGTTTCATTCCTATATGCATATAAGTAAGAGAAAGTAATATTAAAGTCGATTAATTATTAATAATAAAATTATCCCGTGAAAATTCATACATTGACAAAAAAGAGGCCGAAAAGACTATTTATTAAATAAAAAAAAAAGCTCAGAAATAAATCAAAAGGGTAAGGAGCATTTACAATGTAAATAGGGCCTAAAATTTGAATTTTCCCAGAGCCTCATGAATTCATAACACTCTTTTACTATTCTGTCTGTATTCAAGAGATTGTCAAGCTCTAGAAATCCTCCAGTGGTTAAATTAGTATAATCTTGGTGATTAGGGTATATTGTTTTGATATTTTCTGGCTGGGGGAGAGGGGAGAACGAATACGTCATTGGAACTTATTTAGTAAAAAATCTAAGTTCAGAACGCATTCATTTGTCCTATTTAATTGGATTAAAGAAAAATATGAATAAATAACCTCCCCCCTTGATAGAAAAACGATATTTTTCGTAAATGCCAATTTTATTCTAATCAAAATTTAGTAGTTTCTTGCAATCAAATCCCTATAAATTATTGTGTAGGTGAGGGTATAGTTTGAGATTTTAGTTGTAGGCGAGTGTATAGGGGGGGAGGGAGGGGAATGCGCTTGATCCCCTTTGCGCATTCAATGGGGAGGGGGGGTGCATGAAGCGCCTGCCTGTTGCTGTTGAGAATCCCGCGATATAAAAGGGAACCCCCAAGAGGGAGGGGTTCCATAGCCTGTGGCTAGCCAGCACCCTCTCTACAGGTGGTGCGAATGGTGTCAGCGAATAGGAGAGTAGTACACATGCCCGTCTGGTGGAGATTGCTCATGTTCTCAACGGGGTCGGCAACCGGCGGTGGTCTCACTTCACGATCGCCACGAGTTATTGTCTTAACACTTTTACTACTAGCGATTTTCACCCCGTCGACGTCAGGTCAGTTCTCAAATGAGAAACAAAAAAAAAAAATATATCAAATTTACTTGATGTGTCTGTCCTTTTATATATAAAAAGGGGCAGCGCCCCCTGGACCCCTTTATTGCCAATTTGGGATATGATGCAAGTGTTAAGATGTTAAGGAAGGATCTTGAATTATCGAGGCTACCGACTGGGCACAGCACAAAAGGGTCTATTTATTAGTATTAGGGTATTTTATGGCTGGTGGAATTTATATCAGGAATGAAAGAAGAAAACGGAGCCAGAATTTTTTTAACCGTAATACAGGAAGTTTTTTCTTTTTGCAGGTTCTCAGGCAAACAGGTAATAAAGAAGACTTTATTTTAATTTGAAAATTTTAATGGAATAGACGACCAGTGTGCGCATTGTCCTGGCTTCGGCCACAAAGGACCATCGTCAGGCCTGTGAAAATAACATAAAATTGTCAACAGGGTATAGATCATAAGTAGAATACACAATTTTTTTGAAATATTTTCAACACAATCTTAAATTCATTAAATATATATATAAAATAAAATAAAATCTTAAAAAACATTTTTAATTTTTCAAAAACATACCCATAAATTTTCGATCTCCAATTATGTTTCGTATTTATGCCAAATTTTGAAAATATTTCAAAAAAATTGTATATTCTACTTATGATCTATACCCTGTTGACAATTTAATGTTATTTTCACAGGCCTGACGATGGTCCTTTGTGGCCGAAACCAGGACAATGCGCACACTGGTCGTCTATTCCATTAAAATTTTCAAATTAAAATAAAGTCTTCTTTATTACCTGTTTGCCTGAGAACCTGCAAAAAGAAAAAACTTCCTGAATTACGGTTAATACTGTTTCTTTCATCTCCTGAATTCATCAGAATTTTTTTCTTTAAAAATATATTTTAGCAGCTGACGTTTCGGTCAAAGCCATCCTCGGAGCTTTAAACAACGAAACATTTAATTTTATAAATATAATTTAACTATAAACTAAATTTAATTAATAAATAAATAAATTTAAAAATCATTTTTACAATTTATACTGAATGAAAATATCAAAACAAATTGGTACAGGAAGGAAATAAAATCGGACAGCGTGTTGAATTATTATTCATGTCATCCATTGATTCATAAGAGAAATCTTATTTTTAACTTGATTGACCGAGCAATTAGATTGTCCGACCCCGAATTCCATCAGGAGAGTATAAATCAAATTAAAAGACAATAGCTAACCTAGATATTTTATTTGTAAAATAATTCATATTTATATGTCAAAAAAGATGGAAATCCTTCCCAATCTGACTAACAATAACAAAATTTTGACTGTAACTTTAATGTAAATAAAATTGTCTATAAAAGCTTGACATATATTCCGAGCCTGTCTGAAGATATAAAAAAGTACCTATGTCGAATGTATGAATTGTAAAAATGAAAAATGATTGTTAAACTATATTTATAAAAGAAAATGTTTCGTTGTTTATAGCTCCGAGGATGGCTTTGACCAAAGCCGAAACGTCAGCTGTATTTTTAAAGAAAAAAATTCTGGCTGCGTTTTCTTCTAACTTTCATTCCTGGGTCTATTTATGACTGTTTAAAGCAGTGATTCCCAACCTGGGGGCGATCGCCCCCAAGTGGGCGATTTGGGTTATCAGGGGGGCAATAAATAAGTTGGGGGCGATGAATATTCATAGGGGAAAAAATTATTAGAGTTTACTAAAATTTAAAAAACAAAATCAAAGAGAAAAATCTCCTATTTAGAAGATGGCCAGTATAAAAGAGGTCAAAAAATTGTCATAAAAATAAAAAAGTCTGAAGATAATTCCAATCTAGAATCGAAATGTCACTTTTGTTTTCATTAAATTAAGATTGACCGCTTGTTATTTTCTTCATAAAAATAAAATTATTATATTAGATTTTTAAAAGATTTGGGTAGAGATAAATGAAATGGGGGCGATAGGTATTTCTCAACCCCCAGAAAGGGGGCGATAGGCTACAAAAGGTTGGGAACCACTGCTTTAAAGGGTCAGTCTTATGCGTGCTTTCTTCTTTTTTCAACTGCTGCTTATCGCCTCCCAAGGCTACATGTCATATATCCGGAAAGCTGACTCACAGAGCAACTACCTGTCTCTCTAATTCCCAAGGCAACTTGTCGATTTTGTGTTCCCATATTGAAGAAATTTGATTACAATTATTTTTCCAAAATATTTAAGAGATTCAAATTATTACTACGTTACTCTCTGGTCCATGTACTATATGTCTACTTACAAGGAGAGTACACGGTTGACTCGTCACCGATTTTGATCTCCTTTTATATGGTGAATCTATACTGAAAAATATTTGTATCCTGATCGAACTTTTCGTCCAATGCGCCCTGTAACAATTTTTTTTCTCATCTGAAATTTTAAAATCTGAAAAGGATTGTTATAAGGCTCAAAGAAAAGCATATCAACAACTAAAGCTAATAGCGTAACGGGTAGAGGAGAGGGTTAGAAATCCAGGGATCCCAAGTTCAAAACTTGGGGTTGTCATTTTTTTTTTTTTTAGTATTATTTATTGTATAAAAAATAAATATTATATTTATATTATAAAAATATTTTATTTATATTTGCGAAATATTTATTACATATTACATATTTATACAGAAAACAATGAATATTATACAATCAATTAGATATCTAAACTAACTAAACTGACACTTCCTGTTGACAGCAAATGTATTGGCGAAATATTTCTTTTGATATTTCATAAAGAAAAACATTAATTTTCTACATCTTACTGCCTTATTTTATATTTTAATTATTCATTTATATATCTAATTGATTGTATAATATTCATTGTTTTCTGTATAAATATGTAATAAATATTTGGCAAATATAAATAAAATATTTTTATAATATAAATATAATATTTATTTTTTATTCAATAAATAATACTAAAAAAAAAAAATGACAACCCCAAGTTTTGAACTTGGGATCCCTGGATTTCTAACCCTCTCCTCTACCCGTTACGCTATTTGATGTTTTTGTTGATATGCTTTTCTTTGAGCCTTATAACAATCCTTTTCAGATTTTAAAATTTCAGATGAGAAAAAATATTGTTACAGGGCGCATTGGACGAAAAGTTTGATCAGGATACAAATATTTTTCAGTATAGATTCACCATATAAAAGGAGATCAAAATCGGTGACGAGTCAACCGTGTACTCTCCTTGTTAGTTTCAAATAGATTCAGTGAAAATTGTGGATTTCTTTAGAATATAGGCCTACATACATACATACGTTTTTCCCATTTCATTTTTACTTTCTCTTATTATATATATTAGATATATATTACATCATTAGTCATAGAAAATATTAAAGGTTTAAGGGTTAATCCCCCCCCATTTTATTAAATAATACAAAAACAAAAATTTTTAATGCTAATAAAAATATTTTTTTTATTTATTCTTATTAATTATTTTATCTCGGTACGCCTCTGTATTTAACAATTACAAGAGGAACAAAAATAACAAAATTTTTGTAAAATAAAAAAAAAGAACCCAGAATTTTCATTTCCTTGATCAAAGTCATCCATCAACAGTGCAAAAGTCGTAAACAAAATATTATATTGTCTCTCAACAACAAAAAATAAAAAAAGCGTAACACATTGGTGATGTTTTTTTAAAGAAAACCTCATCTAAGGATATATTCAATGATTAAAAAATTTAATATAAAAATTTATTTTACACTTGTCGAATATAAATATTATTAAATTTGTTGTTATATTTTAGGGGATATTAATCTGGTTTTTATAAAGATTTCTAATAAAACTAGATGTGCGGGTTTTCCCCCCCTGGCCAGGTGGGCTCTCGGCGATTTGCGCCGTTCTTTAATCAAGTGCCTCAATTTTTCAGACACCTGGTTTCAGACAATTTATATAAATATCGTGCTTAGAGAGAAAATCCCCTCACTTATATTAAAAAAATTTATCATTGTTTTTCTTATACATGGTTAGGTATTCTATAAAAATCTAAGAGCAAAAAAAAAAAATTTAATTATATAACAATTTTAATTATAGTTAAATATTTTTCGAGATCTATATATTTGAATAAGATAATAGTATTCAAAATACCTCGATTCGGACTTAACAAGTCATAGATATATTCAACAAGACATGTGAGTGTTGTTTATTGGTGAGGCCAAACATCCCACGGCCCCCGAGAATCGAACCCAGGATCTCCGCGTTTCCAGGGCATAGGCGTGCTATCCATTGCACCAGGCCACCGGACTCTCGACCTGATGTTTGGCCTCACCAATAAAAAAACACTCACATGTCTTGTTTAATTTTAATTATTTTTAATTTGAGAGATTTATTATAATCAATTAATCTTTTAGCCCTCGGGGCTTGGAGTAGTCGGTAGCGTGCATACCGAACGTCGCGGGTTCGGACCCCAGGCAGTCCGATGAATTTTATTTAAGCCAATTGGATACCAAATGGCTTAAATAAGAATGCCTGGACCCCAAATAATAATATATATTCATAACGGTTATCGTCAAAAGTCTTAAATGGCCTAAGTTGCCGAAAAGACTGTGTGAATGTGTGTGTGAGTGTGAGTGTGAATGAGAAAAAAGTGTGAATATTTTTAAAAAAATCTGGTGTGACTGGCGCACAGCACACAACTTTCTCTTACCTTCGGTAATCGAAAGTTGTGTTCTGTGCTTGTCACACCAGATTTTTTGTGTCGACATATATTTAGTTCCCGACAGTACGGAACATATGAATTCAGATGTAAAATTTAAGAGTATGGGAAAATATTTATATTTTGTTACCATGGCAACCATTTCTCCTATCTTTTCTATGGAGTACAAGAGTAAAGTGTGCTTCAAACAATTTTGAGGGCAAAACTAGAATATACATTTGAAAGAGCATCTAAAAAATAATTGATTTTTGAATTTTAATCAAAATCGTTAGAGCGAATTTTGAAAAAATCGAAAAAAACTGAAAAAGTACATCAGTAAAGTACTAGTACTCTTTGGCCGATTTTGATTAAAAGCTTATTTTTCCGGTCCCGGGGGTGTTTAACTTAAATATAAAATTTCAGCCTCATAGCTCAATTCCTTCATGCTTAAAAGTGAACACAGACACACACACACACACACACAGACACACACACACACACACCCCCCACAGACAGACCATGTCGCGAAAACCACTTTTTTGGATTCAGGGGACCTCAAAACGTGAAGATCCATCAAAATCTCGACATCGAATTTTTGACATGAATCCAATACTTTCTCTCTCTATATATATTAACATATATATAGAGGTAAGAGAAAGTAAAAAGAAAGAATTAATTTTTTACAAAGTGAGTAAGAGAATCCAGGGCCTTGGTGTAGTGGTTAGCATGCTGGTTATTTGTACCAAGGGTCATGGGTTCGCGTCCCATGCGACAAAAATTTATTTAAATTGTATTGGCTACCAATCAATTTAAATAAATAGGGACGGGGTTTAAATGGCCTTAGATGCCGAAACAGAAGAAATAAAAATTTAAAAATAAAAAAAAAGAGAAAATTCAATGCTTTTAAATTTTAAAAATTTTTGAGCCTCCCCATTTGGGGAGTTAATTATTTTTCTTGGACTCTCGATAACGTCCTCTATAGGCGTGTAAAATTTAATTTCGAAATTCCAACTGGAAATCCAAACAGAGCATGACAGACAAATGAATGGACATTAGTCAATTATATTTACACCGTAAATCTAAGACATAATTGTCTTTATTTTATTGTATTTAAATTGTAATGATTTGTGTTTGTGTTAAAAATATTTAGAAATTGATCAAAAAGTTGATTTATTAAGGGCCATTCTAGACGAGCGTTTTTGCCGCGTTTTTAACGCTTCAAAAATGCGAGTCAAACAGAGCTAAGGAGTTTAAATGAGAGCTTGCTTCTACATGGGCGTTTTAAACGCGTTTTGAACGCGTTAGCTGGCGTTCGAGCGTTACTACCGCGTTTAAAACGCGGACATAGAAACGCGATGAATTTCAATAAATCCTCTAAGGGCCGGTTGCTTCACTTCTAATTAACTAGCTATCCCTCGGTTAAGATACTTGACATGTTTAATATTATAAATTACAATATACTATATTAATATTTAAAATATACCAGAATATACCGTATGCACAGAACAAGTGTTAAGATATTTCCTGTCCAGCTTCAAACAATTGTAGAAGGAATTTATAGATCTATATGTTATTTAGATTTATGTTTAAACAAGTGTTAATGGTGAAGAAAAAAAAGAATTGCAGCTAATTTATATTTCTTTTAAATTAAATGTTTAAACCGTTACCTCTAGTTGAAACAGTATAAGTAGATAGAATAAATTAAAAATGCTAGATGTATTCGATGTAGAGATTTTGATGGAAATATATGTTTAGAGATCCTCTGAATCCAAAAAAATGGTTTTGGTAACAGGGTCTGTCTGTCGGTGTGTGTTCAATTTTAAGCATTAAGGAATTGAACTATAGCTCCTATAGGAGGTTGAAATTTTATATTTAAGTTAGACACCCCCATGGGATGTGACAGGAAGCTTTTGAACAAAATCGGCCAAAGAGTACTAGTACTTTACTGATGTACTTTTTCAGTTTTTTTTTATTTTCTCAAAATTCGCTCAAACGATTTTGATTAAAATTCAAAAATCAATTATTTTATAGATGCTCTTTATATTGTATATTCTCATTTTGCCATTGAAATACTTTATTGATTTTGTTCATTCTATTGTAGAAAAAATTTCCACTTTTCTAGAATTTGTTCATTACTTGACAAATGTTTATTTGTTAATTAAACAAAAAAAAAGGGCTAAAATCTCTGACGTTATCATTACGTGTGATTCTTGTTACTGAGTTAATTGGCAACTTTTTAATTTGTTATAGTAAAGGGTTAGAAAGTCTATTATTTTTTTCCTATTTAGTACGTAGGTGAATATACATATTCGCTTGATAAGCAATTGTTTTCTTTTGAAGAACTTATTGGATAAAACGGGAGGTCAATTTTCATCTAGAAAAGCGAGATCTCTACCTTTGTGCTAACATCTATATAATATTAATTTGAAAAAAATATCCTGTAACTGTTTCCTCTCTAGTTGAAATATAATTTAATAGAGTAAATTAAAACTTTTTTTTTTTTTTTTTTAAAAAAAACATTCACACTTTTTTCTCATTCACACTCACACTCACACACACATTCACACTGTCTTTTCGGCAGCTCAGGCCATATAAGACATTTACGATAACCGTTATTTATGAATTTATATATATTAGGGTCCAGGCATTTTTATTTAAGCCATCTGGTATCCAGATGGCTTAAATAAAATCATCGGACTGCCTGGGTCCGAACCCGCGACGTTTGGTATATGAGGTTAGCACGCTAACCTCTACACCACGCCCCGTGGGCAAATTAAAACTTAAAACATAAGGTGAGAGATTATTTATTGGTATAAACAAGTATTTCGACAGAATTTGTTTTACTTTTGAAGAAGATGACACAGTAAATACCGAAATACTAAGATAATAAGACCTCAAGTCGGAGTTAACTAGCTAAGTCCTCAAAAACGGTATAAGGCTTAACTAAGGGGTGAAATTAGAAACACAAACTTGTTTTATTTTATTTTTTTTTAGAAATTTTTGTTAAAAAATTAATTAGCTTTAATTAATTATTTTAATTTTTAATAATTTTTGCCTGAACATTTAAGTCGCTAACTTCACAAAACTTTCCTTATACCCCAAATAGCTAATTATATGTGAAAAACTGATTTTTTTTTAACTCGAAGGTTAAGGGTGCTCTTGTTTACTATATCAGTGAATTGCTATCTGTCGTATAAGTTTGATAGTTGACTAGAAATGAAGCAACCGGCTTTAAAAAGTTCAATTACAGACAAATTATCTGAAATTCACTTTTATTTTTCTTTAACGTGCTTCATTTCATCCTTATGTGGCAGATTAAATAAAAAGTATTTAAATGATAATATTTTATTAGATATCTTCAAAGCCATTGAGCAATAAACATGTCAGCCATCCATATGGACAGATGTTAATTGTCAAAGCCCAGCGCGATATCAGCCCGATTTTAATTTAATCATACGACTTCGATCGAATATAACTGTTTCATACAATTAATAATTGAAGAACCCAGTTCATTTTTACTTTTTACTTTTTTGTTTTATGGGAATTATATTCAAAAAGAAAATAAAAATAAAAAATATTTGAAAAAAGTAAAAAATTAATTGAATGCTCTGGTTAAGCGAATATCACGTAGGTATTAAATAGGATGATTGATTTATATCCATGATAAAATAATAACACCTGCTTTAATATTTATTAGAGGTCCTTTTGCTACGTAATTTATTTGTTTTTTTTTTTTTTTCAATTAAAATAATCTGGTGTGACTGGTCGCACAGCACACAACTTTCTCTTACATTCGATAAGTGAAAGTTGTATTCAGTGCACACCAGATTTTTCGTGTCGACATATATTTAGCTTCCAACAGTACGGAACATTCGAATTTCAAGATGTAAAATTTATAAGCATGGGAAAATATTTATATTTTGTTACCATGGCAACCATTTCTCCTATCTTTTCTATGGAGTACAAGAGTAAAGTGGTCTTCAGAAGTTTTCAATGGCAAAATGAGAATATACATTTTAAAGAGCATCTAAAAAATAATTGATTTTTGAATTTTAATCAAAATTGTTTGAGTAAATTTTGAGAAAATCGAAAAAAACTGAAAAAGTACATCAGTAAAGTACTAGTACTCTTTGCCCGATTTTGCTTAAAAGCTTCTTGATACATGCCAGAGGGTGCCTAATTTAAATATAAAAATTTACATCCCTCTCCCCCTTTTTTTTGAGAAATTTTTCCCCCACACACACACCTTGTGGGGGCCACCTCTTTTGGTCTCAAGGAAAAAAATTTATTTTTCTTTTCTTTCTTGATAAAAATCTACATTACAAAATGTTTCAATGAGAGCCAACGGTAGAACTTTAAAAGTTAAAAACAAAATCATCTAACTAAAAAAAAAAATTTCAAAAAAAAAAATTAAATGAAAAAAATAAAAAAATACAATAACAACAAAAATATCCAAATTCTTATCCTAAAATTTAAGTTAAAGGGCCCAATTTAAATTTTAATTTTAATTTAAAAATATTAAAAACCCCCCTTTATTTTGGATTAAATTCCCCATTTTTTTTTTAAAAAAGACGCGAAAATATTAAAAACTCCCTTAAAAAAGGGGGAGCTATAGCTTGGAGAATAAACCTGATTAAGTTTTAGACTTCTAAAATCCGAACAGCTTAAACTATGACATTTAATTACAACCACCCTGTACATATAATAATAGTTGATTTATTTATTTATTTTCTTTTAAAGATCATTCATAGGCTATATCTGATTGTGAAATAGAAATAGAAAAGTTGTTTGAATTGAATAAAATAGCTTTAGGTTCGCTCTTGTCTTCTTTGTGAGTGAATAGACGGGAGAAATTGTTAAATCCCAGCTTAGTAAAAAGAAGAAACTTCAATGTTCGATTGGATAATAAAAGATTATAGTGGAATATCAAAAGATTGTCTTATATTAAATTCGAATATTCTACTGACTGATGACGTCAAATTCAAGAAAATCTGCTCTAAAAATGAAAGGACGTTACCGATTTGTTTTTCTTTCGGACCCCAAGAGACACCTTTAGGTTACAGCCTAGGAGTAATTTAATCTTTTATTTTTAATATTTAAGGTTTTGTTCGCAGGTTCCGTTATTCTTAATATAAATATTGGACTGCATCCACACTCTTTATTTTCATACTATAAAGAAAATCTCGAATACTACATTATTTTCAACAGGCACGAGGTCAAGATGTTTTTTCGGGAGGGGAAAAATTTTTATAAAATGGGGGGGGGGAGTTATAATTTTGTTCAAAAAGAGTGAACAACGTCGGGTTTATACCAGTGGCGGATTAATGCAATTTTGTCGGGGGGGGGGGCGGTTTTTTTTTTTATTTTTTTTTATTTAACGACTTTGTGGGCATCTATGGCCATTTAGACCCCTTTCCTATTTATTTAAATTGATTGATTGACAAATTCAATTGAAATTAAAGCCCGGAAATCATAATTTCTTTAGATTACTAGTTTTTATAACATTGTGAATTTCTTCTCGGGGGGCGATCGCCCCCCCTCGCCCCCCCCCCCTTTAATCCGCCCCTGGTTTATACCTCATTAATGGACAAATTATACACTTATATAATATGCAAAAATATTTTATAATTTTGAAAATGAAACATTTCCGGGGGGGGGGGGGGGTAAGTGATTTAGTAAGTGTTTCACTTTGTGGAGGAAAATAAAATGATCACATTATCTACCTACGTAATAAGGCTAATATCTTCAAGGAAATTTTTTAAAGTTAGAGAGGATCCATTCAATAAGTTGTTGGATAAAATTTATTCTAGTAATATGAGCATATTGAATATTTCAAATAAATGTAACAAAATATCTAAATGGTTTTTAAATTAAACTTTTATAGAGGAATAAAAATTTGATATTTAAGCTAAGAAAAAGGATATTAAAGAGTTGCATATGACAAGATCGATTAATGTAATGTATTTTATTTATAAGGAGATATTTTAAAGGTTTATTATATAGAGAAGATGGGACAAATTTTTTGAGAAGGCTATACAAGAGTCTGGTTCGAAAAAAAGTCTTACACGAGTTTTAAAAACCCAAGCAGGTCTATTCTCTAAGCAAAAACGTTAACTTTTAACATCTATAAACAACATTAAGTCATTTTAACACCTCCTAAAAGAAGGAGTCTATGGACAGCATATCACCTCACATTCCTGGTTATACATCAATTTCTTTATTACTCCGGAGAAATTAAACTGAATTTTGCGATGTAGATAGAAATTTAAAATATTGCATTGAATAAAAGATATCTTAACAGCACTTTAAAAAAAAAAAGCAATGTTGTATTTTTTTTTTTTTTTGGAATGGGTGCATAAGGTCCGAAGACCTATAATGACCAATAGTCACATGCAGCCAGGAAGAAAATAAAAACAAAAGGAGAAGCATAAAGGGGAAACTCAACTGCGGGAACTGAGAAGATGCCTGTTGAGGTTAGACTTGAAAGTCTGAAGATTGTAGGTTTTGGGGAAGATAGACGCAGGGAGCTTGTTCCAATCACGGGAGGTCATGGGGACAAAGGAAGACTGGAATTGACTAGTTCTGTTAGTCTGATCAGTATAAAGATGATTGTGTTCCGTGAATATGTTGCATTGGGTGGGATAATTGAATTTAATTCGGCAGAGCTTGACATGGTATTGAAATATAATCAATTTATGACCAAATTTCATTTAAACTAGGAATTTTTGAGTTGTGCCACTATTGCAAACGATATGATTGGGTTCGTTATCCAACATGTACCTGTACATGTGTATAACAAGCAAAGTTCAAAGATGAAATAAACTCACAATTGAAGATCAACAGCAGGTCTGGCAGATGCACGCAGCAATCTGTAAAAGAAAAAGATCAAATTGAAATTTTAAATTGAGAAAAAGAGTTATTAGATTAACATGTCATTTATGATCGGATCAAGCCCCCGAGTGATAGACTTGTCTATGTCAAGCAAAACAACTAATTCCAAAAATCTGGTGTGACTGTCTAGGAGGCAAAAATTTTCCCCCCCCCCCCCCCCTACAGCATCCAACTTTCTCTTACATTCGTACATTAAATTTATTATTGTGGCCTACTTCCCCAATATTTTCCTGGTCTAAATGTGTTTCCAGTCCAGCCCTGCCAATAGTACATCTGAAGAAAAAAATTTATATTCAGGGGAAAAATATTCATATTTTGTTATCAAATTTCTCCAATATTTCCTATGAGAGTAAAGTGTGCTTTAAAAGATTTCAAGGTAAAAATGAGAATATACATTTTAAAGAGCATCTAAAAAATAATTGATTTATGAATTTTAATCAAAATCGATACAGAGGATTTTTGTGAAAATCGAAAAAAAAAATCTGAAAAAGTTCATCAGTAAAGTACTAGTACTCTTTGGTCGATTTTGTTCAAAAGTTTTGTGTTACATACAAACGGAGTACCTAACTTAAATATAAAATATCAACCTCCTAGGTCTTTTTGTTCTTGAGATATTTTGTTCACAGACAGAACATAGTGCGCGCTATTTTTGAATGTGTATTTCCATCAAAATCTCGGAATCGAATATTCGAAACGATTGCACTACTTTCTCTCTATAGTATATTAGCATATATAAGTAAGAGGAAGTAACCAAATTAAAGGTAAATTAGAGATTTCAACGGCTGACATCTTTTTACATCCAAGCCTAACCCAGAAGAAAAAAGTTTTTTCTTGAATATTCATTAGTTAAAGAGATCAATAGTTAAAATGAACATAAATATAAAAGCTCTCAATTGTCTCTCTCTCTCTCTCTCTCTTTCTCTCTTTTGATTGAGGATAAGAGAGTTAATCCCAAGCAGAAAATAAATTAATATTTATTTAGGGGCCGATGGGATTTGGCTAATAAATGAACATTTATGACTCGAGAGTTGACACTATTCAACAAACAAAACACCTTTTGAATTCAAATAATACATATCTTATTAGAATATTCTTGTGTCTAATCTAAAGAAGATTATTTTGATGGATATTTAGAGCTTTTTGGACTTAATCTAACTATAAAATTAATTTTAAAAAAATCTGGTGTGGCTGACCGCACTTCGAAAGTCGGCCTATCCCAGTATTATAAATTACATATATTTATCATACATTATTTTTATTATTACATATATTATATATAAATTACTTTTTTTTTTGTATTTAATTAAACTGTGTGGTGGAACATTGTTCAATATGTTCAGATGATGAAGAGGGAGAGGGAAGTTTGTTTACTCGCTTGCTTCCCAGTCTATTTTTCTACTACAGAGGCTTGAGATCTCTTAAAAATGGCGAGTCAGGAAAACGTGTGATGAAAATGAATGAAATTTTTCACAGAAACCTCGGATTAACCGGCCAGGGCTCTCGGGCTTGGCGTAGTTGGTAGCGCGCCTGCCTTCTGTAATATATAGGGTGGTGGATTCGGATCCCTGGCAGTTCGATGATTTTTGGTTACCGAATTGATATTTAATTTATAATTTTAGCAGCAGCTTTCCTCGTCAAGTTAACTAATGGACGGTTTGGTTCAGAAATAAAAGATTATTATTCTTCTACAAATATTTGTTATTTTTAGTTTTTTAGCCAACTGACGTGTACAAATTTTCCCGTTTCACTGATTGATGTTTAAGTAAATTGAAGAATACAAAATTTCCTAAAAATGGCGTGGGGGGGGAGGGGGCTTAGAGCCATAAACTCTTTATTTAAGAAAATTAAATCCAAAATATCTCACATGTTGATAATTAAGGAATTTTAAGTTACAAAAATTCTCTCAGGGGAGGAGGGAAAAGTCCAGACAACAAATTGATAACTGGCTTAGCGAAGAAACCAAATTGATATCTCTTCTGGTTTAGAAATTAATGTAAAGTCAAAATTTTACCCATAAATGACCATTCGGGGTCCTTAAAATTGGAATTTCGAAAAATTTCTTCTTAAATGACGCCTAGGGCACAAATGTAATCTACATGCCAAATTGCAGCTTTCTAGGCCTTACAGTTTAGGCTGTGCCATGATTGTAAGACAGTCAGTGAGTTCTCTCTTTATATATGGACTCTGTTACGCATTAGTGTGTCAGGCGCCAACTACCGAGTTTTGAGAAAAGTTTTAAAGTTTTTTTGTTTTCATTGGATTATATATAATTTTTACTTTCTCTTACCTATGTATATATGTAATATATATATAGAGAGAAAGTATTGGATTCATGTCAAAAATTCGATGTCGAGATTTTGATGGATCTTCACGTTTTGAGGTCCCCTGAATCCAAAAAAGTGGTTTTCGCGACATGGTCTGTTTGTGGGTGGGTGGGTGTGTCTGTCTGTGTGTGTTCAATTTTAAGAATGAAGGAATTGAGCTAGGAAGTTGAAATTTTATATTTAAGTTAAGCACCCTCCTAGGGCGTGAAAATAAGCTTTTGAACAAAATCGACCAAAGATTACTAGTACTTTACTGATGTACTTTTTCAGTTTTTTTCGATTTTCTCAAAATTTGCGCCAACGATTTTTTTTAAAATTCAAAAATCAATTATTTTTTAGATGCTCTTTAAAATGTATATTCTCATTTTGCAATTGAAATCTTCTGAAGACCACTTTACTCTTGTATTTCATAGGGAAGATAGGAGAAATGGTTGCCATAGTAACAAAATATAAATATTTTCCCATACTTATAAATTTTACATCTGAATTCAAATGTTCCCTACTGTCGGGAACTAAATATATGTCGACAAAAAAATCTGGTGTGACAAGCACAGTACACAACTTTCGATTACCGAAGGTAAGAGAAAGTTGTGTGCTGTGCGACAGTCACACCAGGTTTTTTTGTCAATTGTGCAAGTAACATTAAATATAAATTTTTTTAGGACATATTTTATAAAAAATACCATTAATTAAAGCACTTGAAACAATATTCCGTGCTTAACTCAATTTTTTTGGCGCTTGATACACTAATGCATAACAAGGTCCATATATCAAATTTAATTCCTAAAAAGATATTATTCTCAAAATTTGGGGGAGTAATTACCCCTTTTGCCCTCTTCCTGTATCCGCCCCTGTTCACAAAGCCCTTTCTATCCGATAAACGATTAGCTGAGACGATAAAGGCTATTCAACTCCTGACAACTATTTAAAAATTTCCAATTGAAAGGGGTACACTTTACCTAAATCGTTATTTTTTTTTTGTTAAATTGCCGCCTACTAGAATGTTTATCAAAAACTTATTATTATTTAAGAAGTATTAAATTACTTATTATTTGTTTTAATTGAAAATAAGAGTAGGCAGGAGTATAATCCATATTCTCTCCTTCCTCTAGCTGTTTCTAAAGTTTGTAAATCACAAACTCCACCAAGAATTAATATTATTATTTATACTTTGTATTATCAGATTTCATTCTCATTGCAAAGTTATTGTTTGTTTGTCCACTTCAATTTTAGGTAAAATGATCTTTAAATATCATACTATCAGAGATCAAGTATTAAAAAAAAATTGTTGGCATAATTTAAATTTGCTCAGGGGATGAAATATTAAAAAAACAAAGTGGTGTGTCCACTACTCACACATTTCTAACAGAATGGTGTCTTTCGCTTTCCGTCCAGGCGAAAAAATACTGGCCGGTTAATCAGAGGTTTCTGTGAAAAATTTCTTTCATTTTCATCAAACGTTTTCGTTTTATTATAATCCAAGTATTTAAACTTATTTCACAATAATAATTTATTTGTTACACTAGTAACTCTTGCGGCCCCCTGGGGCGCCGCGGCCCACTGCTTTAAGCACCACTGCACTAGTAAAATAAGAGATTATTTTTAACTAGATTATAAGCTTGTCTCAAGAAGAACACCTAACATTTTATATAATTCTAATTTTAATAGACAAATAGATGATTTTAATAAAAGTTTTAAATAAATATTGAAAAAAAAAATTGCTTGTTTAGCCTACATGTAGGTAAAAATACAATTTCAATATTTAAATATTTAAATGAATAAAATACACATACGTGGTCGATCTAATATTTTTTTAATACTTCCGCTCGTGATAAAATTAGCATTCCATTGATATATCTTTCTTTTTTTTTTTTTTTTTTTTAATACTCACACTTTTTTCCCATTCACACTCTCACACACACACATTCACAGTCTTTTCGGCAACTTATGCCATTTAACACTTTACGATAACCGTTATTAAAACACCACCATGACGCTGTCTTTTCGGCAAGGATGTAGAGAGGAAAAACAAAAACAAGATTTTTTATTTTTCCCCAATTGAGTTTTATTCCTAATATTTCAAAGGCACAAAGGCTCTTCTTCAGATGAAACTCATATTACACTCCATCAGGGCCGGAACTAGGAGATTTTTTAGGGGGGCAAAATTTAATTTGCCGCCCCCTCTTTAAAATTTTCAATATAAAATTCATATCATTTTACCTTTTTTTTTAGTAAATCTTCCTTTAATTGCCGCCCCCTGATATCTGCCGCCCGGGGCACATGCACCCACTGCCCCCCCCCCTAGATCTGGCCCTGCACTCCGTTAACATTACAAAGAGGGTTTTTTTGCATCAAGAAAGCCACAGACAGACAGACATTCCAAAAACTACTTAAATGAATGGTCTGGAGACTTCAAAACATATTTTGCAGCTTTTAATCCAATTTCGATTTTTTTTACGATTACATTAACTTTACCTACCCAACTCACGGTTGGTGGACAACAGTGGCGTCATTTGTGGGGGGGGGGGGGGCAGGGGGGGGATCATTTGCCCCCCTCCCCCCCAAGGGCTCGGACTTTTATAAAATTTTATATTATTCTATAATAGATAAAATCTTTCAAAATATATCTACGAGTATATAAACTGTAGAGAATTAAACAATTATCTTTTGGCTCAATTTTAGTACATATTTGTAGGTAAATTTTAAGAAAAAAAATGTTTGCCCCCAAGAAAAAAATTTGCCCCTCCCAAGAAAAAGTTGAAACGAGGCCACTGGTGGGCAAAGATAAAAATAAGATACCGAAAAAGTACGTTTTGTCTGCTAACTGCATATTGTCAGCTGGTTGCTCTTGTTATAATATGAAGTATAAATAGTATTTTTTTTTTTAAATTTATTTAAGTTCTTTTTCGGCATCAGAGGCCATTTAAAACCCTTGCTTAATACTTAATATTTCAAATTATTGGTATCCAATTGAATTAAAATAAATTTTTTTTATAAAACCACTCACTCACTACCTTTGGCACCAGAAACTATTTTTTTTTTTTTTGTTAAAATAAATCATATTTAATGTCAAAATGTCCTTTATTTGTTTATTCTAAATCAACTAATGTTAATAGGCCTATTCCCAGGTTGAAAAAAAAAATTATATAGGCAACGCAGGTGGTTATTATTGTAATTAAACTTAGCCTGATATTGTTAATTAAATTAAAATCACATCTTATCTGCTTTATAAAACTTTGCTTGTAAAAAAAAAAAATTATATTATAATATAGTCATTTAAATAAAGATCTCTACTCGATAGCAATGCCATGTGTGGGTGCGTGTTAATTAAAATAATACAAGTGAAATTCTAGTAATTTTATTTTATTTTTTTTTTCTGTGTGTGTCTCTCTATATAAGTATTAATTATTGTTTTTTTAAAGAGACAACGACAACCTGCTATTTAGAAAAAAATTCTACAACTTTAATATTTACTATAATATTGGCTGAATTGCCTTTGGTCCTTATCATTTCTGATACACCGGGGGTGGGGAGAGCCTCGGAGGGACTAAGCCCCCCTCCCCATGAAGGTGCTTTTACTTTCTCTTTTATTCTGTTAATATAATATATGAGCAGCTATTGGATTCATTTTAAAAATTCAATGTCGAGATTTTGAAGGAAATATATGTTTTGAGGTCTCCTGAGTTCAAAAAAGTGGTTTTCGCAAAATGGTTTGTCAGTGTGTGTGCGTGTGTGTGTGTGTGAACAAAATATCTCAAGAACTAAAAGCGCTAGGAGGTTGAAATTTTATATTTAAATTAGGCAACCCCACAGGACATGACACGAAGATTTTGAACTAAATCGGCCAAAAAGTATTAGTACTTTACTGACGTACTTTTTCAGTTTTTTTTTTTTTTTGATTTTCTCAAAATTTGCATCAAGGATTTTTTTTTAAATTCATAAATCAACTATTTTTTAGATGCTCTTTAAAATGTATATTCTCATTTTACCCTTGAAATCTTTTGAAGCACACTTTATTCTTGTACTTCCTAAGAAAGATAGGAAAAATGGTAACAAAATATAAATACGTAAGCGAGGTGAATAGCTGAATCAATATGTAGAAGAATGAGTAAAAAGTCCAAGCAGATATTATTATTTCTTTAATGGTATCAACCCACAGCAACGTTTCGGTCGACTATGCGACCATCTACATGGCTAGGGTTCAGTCAGAGGGTTACTATTGACTGAACCCTAACCATGAAGAGGGTCGCATAGTCGACCGAAACGTCGATGTGGGTTTGATACCGTTTAATGAAAAAACCCATAAATAATAATAAATTTTTGAGAATCGTCAAATTGAAATATTATACCCCTGCTACACCAGTTTGCTACCACAATCAAGAATTGTTGTTGGTCGTCTCATCAAAATGAAGCTACTCACGGAAAATTAGCTTACCGCTTGTAAAAATTGGCCTGGGATCTTGGACTACTTGGGGTGGAGGAAATTATTATTTAACCCCTTTCGTTGGGAATTGGTAACGAAATTTAAATGAAAAATAAATTCGCTAGTCAAGAATCAAAATAATATGCAATAAATTGCTGGCTCTTTTTCTTCCGAAATGCAGACACCTCGAATTGAATTAAGAGATGCTCTTCTACTAACAAGTAAGTAAGTTAGAATTAGAACTTTGTTTTAAATAAATTAGACAACAGCTGCTTTTTGAAATGTCTATAAGTTATTGTTAAAATGGAAATATAACATCAATAATTAAGATGTTGATAAGAGAAGTGGCTGTTCAGCGATTACAATGATGAAGGGAGAGAGGATGTCAGCCAAAAAAGGAGCCTCTATCGAATAAAAATCTCCAATTAGAAGACGTTTCGGGTTTAATTAGATAAATCCATCATCAATAATTATTCTATCCCTTAAAAATTGCTGGATAAATAGGTGGAAAAAAAGGGCAATATTTATTTAAAGTCCATTTGGTTTCGGTCTTATTTAAGACCTTCTTCAGAGGACCGGAATAAAGATAGAATGCAATTCTTTTTACTTTCTCTTACCTCTATGTTAATATATATAGAGAGAAAGTATTGGATTCATGTCAAAAATTCGATGTCGAGATTTTGATGAATATGCACGTTTTAGGGTCCCCTGAGACCGAAAAAGTGGTTTTCGCGACATGGTCTGACTGGGTTCAATTTAAAGCATGAAGGAATTGTGCTAGGAGGTTGAAATTTTATATTTAAGTTTTGTACCCTCCTGGACCGTGAAAATGAGCTTTTAATCAAAATCGGCCAAAAAGTACTAGTACTCTACTGATGCACTTTTTCAGTTTTTTTCGATTTTCTCAAAATTCGCTCCAAAGATTTTGATTAAAATTCAAATATCAATTATTTTTTAGATGCTCTTTAAAATGTATATTCTCATTTTGCCATTGAAATCATCTGAAGACCACTTTACTCTTGTACTTCTTAGGAAAGATAGGAGAAATGGTAACAAAATATAAATATTTTTCTGTTTATAAATTTTACATCTTGAATTCAAATGTACCCTATTGTCGGAAACTAAATATATCTCGACACAAAAAATCTGGTGAGACAAGCACAGAACACAGCTTTCTCTTCCAGAAGGGTGCTGTGCGGCCAGTCACACCAGATTTTTAAGTAATCGTGTTCAGACATAGACATAATTTCAAAAATATTTTTTTTTTTTAAACACACAATCAAGAGAGGTCTAAAACATCAAATGAAAATCTCGAGGGGGAATTTTTGCAATACTTTCTCTAATTCGTCTCTGAGAAAGTAAAAATAGAGCCAATTTGAAAGGGATTGCTTGCTTGTTGCATTTGCTAACAGTCAGACTTTCTCTTACATTGACTCCTATCAGCTCAAGTTTATTTTATTGGGTTTTATCTTGTCTTGACTTTTTCTTTGTTCATTTCTCAGAAAATCACTCCATCCTTGTATTTTTTTTTTACTCTCTGTTATTTGTAGATATCTTGAAACCACAAATATTTATTTAGGAAAGAGGAAAGGTATTACTTAAAAAAGAAAATTAGATATTATTTTATTGGTAAATAAAAATCTGTGTATAAATAAAATTAAAGTGATATTACTCAAAATTCCGTCCTTTATTCGAGAGACACCTTTTAAACCGTAAAAAAAATTTGGTGTGACTGATCGCACAGCACGCAACTTTCTCTTTGCTTCGGTAATCGAAAGTTGTGTACTGTGCTTGTCTTACCAGATTTTTTGTGTCGACATGTATTTAGTTTCCGACAGTACTGTATATTCGAATTTCAAGATATAAATATTTATATTTTGTTACCATGGCAACCATTTCTCCTATCTTTTCTGTGGAGTACAAGAATAAAGTGGTCTTCAGAAGATTTCATGACAAAATGAGAATATACATTTTAAAGAGCATCTAAAAAATAATTGATTTTTGAATTTTAATCAAAATCGTTAGGGCTAATTTTGAGAAAATCGAAAAAAACTGAAAAAGTACATCAGTAAATTACTAGTACTCTTTGGCCGATTTTGTTCAAAAGCTTCTTGTCACGTCTCAGGAGGATGCCTAACTTAAATATAAAATTTCAAAGTTCTCAGCTCTTTTCGTTCTTGAGATATTTTGTTCACAGACACACAGACAGACCATGTCGCGAAAACCACTTTTTTGGATTCAGGGGACTCCAAAATGAGTATATCCATCAAAATTTCGACATCGAATTTTTGACATTAATCCCATACTTTCTCTCTCTATATATTAACATATATATAGAGGTAGGAGAAAGTAAACAAATGACTGAAAATCCTGAAATATTTTTCCTGATTTTATAGAAAAACTAGACGCAAAGCCCCGCCTTCGGCGGGGCTTTCCGTCTAGCGGGGCTGCGCCCCCTGGACCCCCCTGCTCGCCTTCGGCTTATATACATACCGGTACATAGAAAGATTTTCCCTTTTCATTTTTATATATATGTAGAGTTTATTTTAACGGTTAATTATTCATGAACTTAAGATTTTTTGTGAATCATATCCTTTCCGGGACTCTCCCGGTACACAGACAAAAAATTTACGCCGATATTTTAGAATTCAAAATGTAAATAAATAAAAATCATTGTGTGGTTTTATGAAACCACGATGCAAGTGAAACTTTTTTTGGATCGTAGGCGTTTAACTGAAAATTTTCAGAAAATTATTCAATTAAGGGTATTAAAATCGCGTTTTTAATCTTAACTTAATAATTGGAAAATGGGAAATCAATAGTGGCATATTAAAAACTGTGAACAATATTTATTTAGTAATTAGCCGCGCCGCCCGCCTTCGGCGGGCGGCACGTCTAGCCAGGAGGGCTTCGCCCCCCTGGATTATATATATACAGTATATATAGATTGAAGATTTGAATATTTTAAATTATTTAAAAAATTATATTTTATCAATTAAAAAATTGAATTATTAAATCTCACAATAATTTTTTTATAATTCGTTATATATATTAAATTTCAACTTTCTTATTTTTGTCGTCACGGATTGTGACGTCATGGCTTGTAACGTCATCGCTTTTTACGTCATGGCTTTTTACGTCACCTCGTTACAAAGCGACATGCTGATAGAAGAACCAAAAAATTCGTACCGATATAATAAAAGTTTCACTTTAAAAAAAATCGTAAACATGGGTAAATATTTATATTTTGTTACCATGGCAACTATTTCTCCTAATTTTTATTTTTTTCTTATTTTAACGGTTAATTACTCTTTAACTTATTGTTATTTGTGAAACAAAACCTGTCCGGGATTCTCACAAACATACACAGAAAATTTCATCATAATTGGTTCAGTCGTTTAGGAGGTTCAGTCACATACACACGTACAGAAGAATTATATATATAAAGATAAAGATCCCTGTCTTGTATTTTTTATTTTTATCAATCGTGCTTTCCCCCCTCTCACCCCCCTTAGTCAAGAAATAAATATTATCATTGCATACTAATTATTCATTTACAATTAAAATCTATTCAATCAATCTCTAACGCTGGTTTGTATTAGTTGTTCCTTAAGCTTTATGTACATATATTTGCCTATTTAATGATCATCCCCCACACTTTGTTTTCTCAATTTGGCCTTCGCTATTTTTATCCACAAGAAAAAAGAAGAATTTGATTTGAATAAAATATATTTTTACTTTCTCTTACCTATGTATATATGTAATATATATTTAGAGAGAAAGTCATTGGATTCATGTCAAAAATTCGATGTCGAGATTTTGACGGATATACACGTTTTGAGGTCCCCTGAATCCAAAAAAGTGATTTTCGAGACATGGTCTGTCTGTGGGTGTGTGAACAAAATATCTCAAGAACGAAAAGAGCTAGGAAGTTGAAATTTTATATTTAAGTTAGGCACCCTACTGGGACGGGACACGAAGCTTTTGAACAAAATCGACCAAAGAATACTAGTATTTCAGTTTTTTTCGATTTTCTCTAAATTTTTTTTTAAATTCAAAAAAAAAAATATTTTTTAGATGCTCTGTAAGATGCTTATTCTCATTTTGTCATTGAAATCTTCTGATTCTCTATTTCATAGAAAAGATAGGAGAAATGCTTGCCATGGTAACAAAATATAAATATTTATATCTTGAAATTCGAATATACAGTACTGTCGGAAACTAAATCTGGTGTGACAAGCACAGAACACAACTTTCGATTACCGAAGGAAAGAGAAAGTTGTGTGCTGTGCGCCAGTCACACAAGATTTTTTTCTTTAAAATTATTTTCAGCTCACGACTAACAGAACTAGTCAATTTCATTCTTCCTTTGTCCCCATGACCTCCCGTGATTGGAACAAGCTCCCTGCGTCTATCTTCCCCAAAACTTACAATCTTCAGTCTTTCAAGTCTAATCTCAACAGGCATCTTCTCAGTTCCCGCAGTTGAGTTCCCCTTTTATGCTTCTCCTTTTGTTTTTATTTTCTCCCTGGCTGCATGTGACCACTGGTCATTAAAGGACCTTATACACCCATTCAAAAAAAAAAAAAAAAAATTATAGCAAATAACAGCGTATATTTACTCTAAATTGTAACAAATTTGTCCACCAAAGAGGGGCTTTTCTGCTAGTTAAATATATACGTAGATACTAGACGATTTTATGATACAATCTCAAAATATTTTTCTACAGTCAGGGGAGAAGGTCTTAGAATTAAAGAAACGTTTAATGCGTTTTAGGAATCTTGACAGAGTATAACATGTATAAAATACTAGGAAATATTTAATTTTATTTAATAAATATAGATATAGTGATGATGTTAAGTTGATGTTCACGTGGAGAATCGTTTCAATTGAAGGTTAATCAACGGCTCCAGGTTTGTTTCCAGCCAGTTGGCTCCTCTGATCAACAGGTCGCGTCGGGGAGAGAGAGCTCTAATTAGAATTATTCAAAGTATAGCAGCTATAGCTATAGCACCCAATTCACAAATGGATATTTTGAGAACCAATAAAAAAAATCTAGAGAAAAATATTAATTATATTATAATTAGAGCCCGGATGTTGGTGCAAATGCATGTTTGTATAGATGCTGAGTCCACCGATTCGAAATAACCCTCTTTGTTCCGAACATATGTGCATATTTTGTCCTTTTTTTGAACAAATTCCATGCACAATGTTTTGCCAATTTTTAACCAAAACAAGCTTATTTTTTTAAAGAAAAAAGAATGTTTTTAATATTTTTGTGTAGTTGCTTTTAAAGTCTAATTTATGTGACAAAAATTAAAAACTATTTTTAATATTTTTAAACGTTCGCGCTTTACATGGTGGAAATGTAAAAGATCAACATTTCAACCTCAATTTGTCCTAATTTGCCTGTCACTTCAAAGATCATTTCTGCGTTCAAGAACGTCTTCTCAGATAAACGCATTAAAACGAAGAATTGCCCCCGAATTTGGCGTAGTAGGTAGCGTGCTAACCTCGTATACCAAACGTCGCGGGTTCGGACCCAGGCAGTCCGATGATTTTATTTAAGCCATTTGGATACCAGATGGCTTAAATAGAAATGCCTGACCCCACAATAGATATATTCTCTACAACGGTTATCGTCAAAGTCTTAAATGGCCTAAGTTGCCAAAAAGACTGTGTGAATGAGTTTTAGTACCGAGTTAATCGAGGCGGCTTTAGTTTTTCCCATAGGAATACAAGGGATTTATTCCATTTCATTTGAAATATTCCAGCTAATTAATTAAGGGTAAAAAATTAATTATTCTTTAACACAATGATTACTAATTTAATTATCTATAAGTTATAGAGCAAATTTTTTAAAAATATCTTTTATTTAATGCGATTAATCTAAAAAAAAAATTTATTTTTTCGAAAATCAAAAAAAGGGCTTCTATAAGTTGTAGATATTTTAAATAGCTTTAATTTAAAAGAAATTTGAGGTCGATAGCTTCAAAATTGTGGCCGCAATCTCTCAAAATTAGCACCCCGAGACTCGCACCTTAAAGCATGGAAATTTTAAGGTTTGATTGTGCATGAACATCCGGGCTCTAATGATAAGACATTAAATGATAACAGGCCATTCAAGTAAATTTTTGACTGTTTTATCCCTTCCCGTTGCTTACATAAACATTTCAATTTTTAGTTAGGGAGCAAAGCCCTTTTTCATTTCGTTTAAAAAGCCCCCTCTTCCCCTTGTCAGGAAGAATAAACACCCCTCTCAAGCTGCTTACGTAATACTTGAATGGCCTCTAAGTTAATATAGTTTTTAAAAAAATGAAAATAAATTTAATTAAACAAGAAAAAAAACAAAACATAGCAAGTGAATGTTAAATAATTATTCTTTAAAGAGATGTGTGCGTTTATTAATAAAGCTATTTAAACGAACCCCCTGTATATAGGCATCCCGCGCAACGGTCTTTTACGATGTTAGACCTAGACACCAGGCGCTGGCAAAAAAAAACAAACTTGTTGCTCGTATTTATTCCCTTTTATCTTAATAATAGCGAGAAAAATAATCAAAAACAACCTGTAATTAATTTATTTTTATTTTTCTGAAATTTAATACACTCTCTGTCCAATCGGAATTATTGAGCGTGTTTTGAGAGTTACGTAAATTCCTACAATTTCAAAGACGAAAAAATTATAGGCCTAGAAGGTGCATTCAGGTCAAATTGAATTTAATTCAAATAACGTGAGATCCTTTATTATATTTGCGTGGTTGGCAATGGTACAAAAATATATAAACACATAAGGAAATAACCATCGTTATTTTACTTGCCAGCCAATATATTATACGTTATTAAGATCGTTCAATTTTTTTTTTTTTTTTAAATATATCTTTACATTTCAGGTCATAACGACCCCATTTTAATGTGCATACGTATACAGTATGTGTATGTGATGTGCTTTTTTGCTTATATCTCTGGAACTATTAATCGGATTAGGATGAGATTTAGCGAATTTATAGTCCTAAGTGGCCCTAAGAAGGTATTAAAATTAAAAAGAATCGGACCGCAGGTAGCGGTAAAAATAAGTGGTAAATTGTTCTCACGGTTTTCTCAGCTTCCTCTAAACCAATAACCTCTAATCTTTTGTTTTGTTGTATTTGTTATTGTATTAAATTTGTATTGTGTTTGTTGGACCTAGGCACCGAGGCCTCTAAGTCGTAATAATTTTATTTATTTATTTCAAATCTTTTGATCCAATCCACCCATAATAATTAGGACGATAGCATCTAGAATTCCGTTAGATAGTTCTGAAGTCAGAGGCGTACCGAGGCAGTTGGGGGCCTGGGGCGGCACTAGAAGCGGGGGCCTTATATTGAATTTTTTTTTTTTTTTGGGGGGTGCTCATCTTTAAATATCCTTCTCCTCCATACACAAAAATATTTTTAAAATACCGTATATGCCTGAACCCCAAGGGCCCCGGGGCCTCTCAAAGAGAAATTTTCATTAAATTTTGTTTTTTTATCTAAATTTTTCCATTTTTACTTGAGCCCTTAGGGCCCCGGGGCCTCTCAAAGAGAAATTTTCATTAAATTTTCTTTTTTTATCTAAATTTTTCCATTTTTACTTGAGCCCTGAGGGCCCCGGGGCCTCTCAAAGAGAAATTTTCATTAAATTTTGTTTTTACTTGAGCCTTGAGGGCCCCGGGGCCTCTCATCTCAATTTTCATTAAATTTTGAATAATTTTATGGTATTAAATTTTGTTTTTAATCGAGCCCTGAGAGCCCCGGGGCCTCTCAAAGGGGAATTTTCATTAAATTTTTTTTTTATAAATATATGGGGGCCTATGCCGGCTCGGGGCCTGGGGCGGACCGCCCCCCTCGCCCCCCCCTCCTCGATACGCCACTGTCTGAAGTTAATCATAAAAAATGAAAAAAAAAAATTGCTTTTCAAGATTTCATTATTTCCTAGAATATCGAGATATAATTATTTAATATATTTAAGATCGAGATAATTTAGAAGTTAAATTTCTAAATTTGATCGAGGATGTAGAATGAAATCCACCATACAAGAACGATTTAGGATTTGGATTGAAGAAGAATGTAGAATTGGAACTAAATCTTTATCTAAACGAATTTAGTTCATTATTTAGTTATTGTATAAAAAAATCAACAGAAATCCTCTCAATGACCCCGAGCTCAAGGCTTGATTTTGATTTGGAGCGAAAATATTAACACAAAAAAAAAGTCAATTTGATAAAAGGATCAAAAAATAAGATTTAAAAATCGTAGATCTAAATTAGGATCTAGATATAGAGAACAAAATGCAATCAAAGGAATCCATGAAATTCTATTTAACTTTATTAATATAGGCCTATTCGTATTTCTAATTCCCACCCCCTTTAAGAAACAAAAATTGCCATAATTCGTGTCAATGGTGGATTTATGGTTAGACCCATGAGGCCCGGGCCTAGGGCGGGAAAATTTTAGAGACTCAAATTTAAAACAATTTGGCTTTGGTCACAGTGACGGCGCTACAGAGGGGACGCAAAATATAATATTGGTAAGGAGGGGGCGGCAAAATTAAGCTTTTCTCCTCCTAGCAAATCTCTTAGTTCCGGCCCTGCCCATGTGATTAAAAATTTTAGCCCCCCCTTCCCCCCCCCCCCAATAAGAGAGGTGCTAATCAAATGGTATCAAAGAGTAATTAATTTTTATTAACACGTTGTTTTTATTCTTTTGCAGGTTCCTGTTTAAGTTATGGACATTCCTGTTGGGGAGGTAAGAGCATTTCAAATATAACGTAACAAAAAAATAAAATCTCTCTATTCACAAGACAAAATCAACAATCTTAACACCGGAAGGAAGAATTTCAAATAAAATTTATTTTAGAGCAGCGTTTTCCAAACTGTGAGGCGCGGACTAGTCTAAGGGGAGGCGCCACAGCGAGCAATTTTCCAAACTCAACCAAAATTATTTCTTTTATTGTGACGTTTAGGCCACTAGAGACTAGTGGCCATCTTCAGGGTTGGAGGCGAGAATAAATGAAATTTTAATTTCAAAATTAAAAATGACAATTTTCATTTATTCAAAATTTCATTTATTCTCGCCTCCAGCCCTGAAGAAGGCCGAAACGTCACAATAATTTTGGCTGCATGGGTTTTTTTTTTTTTTTGACTCCGCTTTAATATGAATTTATATTTTTTAGCAATAAAAATTTTTGTTTTTGTATTATTTTTTTTTTTCTTTTTTTTTTCCCTTTCAACCCCAACCAATCTCCTTTTTTATACAATGGGGGAGGCGTCATATGATTAAATATTTTTAAGGGAGGCGTTGTAACATAAAGTTTGGACACCACTGTTTTAGAGAATCCTAAATAAATACAAAATTTCATAAGAATTGGGAAACACTTTTTTTTAAGTATGTAAAAAGTCTCTAAAGGGGACCCCCTTTTGAATCGAAATTAACATACAAATCCCCATAGAGATTTAACATTGGCTCTATGGGAGGAAAAGACGGAAAATGAATTTGAAAAATTCTGAACTACATCAGTAAAGTGAATTTCAAACAATTTTCACAAAAAATTTTACCTTTTATAGGGCATACTGTATAAAAAAATAATTATAACAAAGCTGTGAATGTTATTTATTGGCGAGGCCAAACATCCCATGGCCCACGGGAATCGAACCCAGGATCTCCAGCCTTTCCGGGGCTGTCCATTGCACCAGGCCACCGGACCTCGACCTGCACCAATAAAACTCACTTCCCCTTATATGTCGTGCAAGTCACTAACAAAGTGAAAAACTTTCCACTTGTGCTCCATGGGAAAAGTAATTTGAATGTTGTTATATTAATATTCCGAGAAACAATAAATGTGCATATAGAAGAAAATTGAATATTCCAACAAAAACAAAAATAACTGTGTTGAAAAAAGGTGGGGGTTTTTTTGTTTGTATTGTTTAAATTGAACAAAATATCAAAAATTAATGGATAAATTCTCTCTCTATGAAGTCAAAAACAAAGGGAATAATTTCCAAATAAATTTCACCCACTCTCTCTTCAAAAAATGAATATTTTTTTTTTTTTTTTTTTTTTGGCATTCAAAGAGAAATAAAGTAAAAATACAATATTTTTCTTCTTTTTATTATGAATAGGATATTTTGTAAAATCGAATCTTTTCTTCTCGTCGCTGATTAAACTCCTCTTTGCATTCATTCTTTGCTCTCATTTTAAAAGGTCAAATCGCAATCTTTTCAGGATGAGAAATTGTCTAAATTTTCACGAAAAAGGAGTATAAAGAGTCAAGTGTATTGTTTAACTTAAAGAGGGACTAGGGACCAAGCACGGATGGGTGACCCCTCGGTTACCATCAAATTTCCTCGGCACAGGGAATAAAAATATTTTAATTACCAATTCCTTAACGACGTTTTGACATGGATAGTGTCTTTATCAGGATTTGCTTATCTGATAACAAATTACGTTGATTGGATGCGTAATCATCGTGTTAATACAGGGTAGTGCCAAATAAGAAAATGCTGCTGAATTTTTTTCTTCAATATTTATTTTATTTTGTATTAGCTGACGTTTCGGTTCTATGTTGAAACCATCTTCAGAGCTGACAAAAAGTCTTTAAAAAAGTGTCATAGTGGATTTTAAACATTTTAGAACTTTCTTCTGTTATATAATAAAAGTATATCTAAGTATGATGATCAGGCATACAATTGAGTTACAATTGCCAGCTCTGAAGATGATTCCAGCATAGAACCGAAACGTCAGCTGTGCAAATAAAATAAATAAAAAATTTAGCTGGATTTTCTCATTTGGCACTATCTAAAAAGAGTAGGCCTATTAATAAGAAGGTAGAAATGAGAGATGCAGCTAATGTTGTTTCTTTATTCATTTAATTCTCACAGCTGACGTTTCGGTTCCGTCGCCAGCTCTGAGGATGGTTCAAACAGGGAACCGAAACGTCAGCTAAGTGAATTAAATGAATAAAGAAACAACATTAGCAGCATCTCACATTTATACGTTCATATTAATATAACATCTCAGCTATAAATTGTTTTTCTAAAAAGAATAGTTATTCAAAAATAAATTTTAAATATCAACCGTAGGCTCTACTTAAAACATTATATGAAAATTAAAAGATTTATTAAAAATATTAGTTAATTTTTAAAACATTTCTATGGGACCGGGGGACGGACTAGAGTACAGTAGTCACCCAAATTATTGAAATTTTTTTAAGGTCTTTTTCGGCATCTAAGGCCATTTAGACCCCATCCCTATTTATTTCAAATGATTTGTAGTCAAATTAAATGAAATAAATTTTTCTCGCTTGGGACGGGAAGCGAACCCGGGACTCCAGCGCGAGAAGAAAGTGTCTTCTCTCTGAGCCACGACTCCCGGGCTGATAATTTTTTTTTTTTTTTTTTGTTTTTTTTTTTTTCAAAAAACACTTTTTTCTCATTCACACTCACATTCACACAGTCTTTTCGGCAACTTAGGCCATATAAGACTTTAACGATATCCGTTATTGATTAATATACATATTGGGGGTCCAGGCATTCTTATTTAAGGGGCTGATAATTGCAATTAAGCAATGTTTTTTTTTAATTTTCATATAGGAATATTTTATAAATAAAAATATTCCTCTTTTATATTCCACACTCCAGACTAATCAAAGGATTTATTTAAGTCAGGATAGAATAATTCAAATAATTTTGAGGTTAAAATGAGAATATACATGCACTGAAGATGGCCAGGCGAAATATTTTCAAATATATGGTATAAGGCGATTCCAGAAAAATTTTTTGTTGTTTTATTCTCCGCGTTAAAACATAAATATAAAATTTCAACCTTGTAGTCTTTATTTTGACCACACACAGAGACAGATTATTTTGCGGGACTCTCCCTCAAAAAAAGGCAAATTCACTTGTTCATTTTTTTGTGTTCCAGCTCACGGAAAGCGCAATGGATTATCAAGTCGGCCATCTTTGGCGGACGGAGATGGGACTTCAGGTGGTGCAAGACCCTCCGACGCCGGTGGTGGTCCCTTTGAGGGCAGGTGGTATCTATCCAAAGTGGTGGGTGGACCCGAGTCCCGGGACGATGGCGATGACCTGGACTCAAGGAGGTCATCGTTGGTTGGCAACGACAACGAGTCAGGGCCAGGGACAGGTGGTGCCTGGTCTTCTACAGGCAATGATGACGAAGACGAGGACTCTTGGCAGGACACCAACGAACTCAGGTGAGATTTTTTTTTTTCCCTTTGGCGTTTTGGCCTCACCAACAAAAAACTCACAGTCTTGTTAAATAAAATGTTAGAATTAATTATTTATTTAAAATATAAATACTGTATAACGTTTCGACGCTTATTAAGTAATGTGCACTTGTTCCGACTCAGGCGAATTAAATGTCACGAACGTTACGTGCCTTTTTATATACAAAACGACATCAGCGCCATCTACCGTCATTCATATGAAGTTAGAGAAAAATTTCCGGGCTATTTTCATTCATTCCCATGAAGTTAGTCACAATCATCAAAGCAAGTGTTTACATAAAAAGCACGATGTTACAATTTATATCTAACTTCATATGAATGACGGTAGATGGCGCTGACGTCGTTTTATATAAAAAGGCAAGTAACGGTTGTAATAGAGGCGAGCGTGGCTTATCGGATAAGCTGAGGCTTAGTAATACGAGGTAAAATGTCACTCGAGTTCGAACCCAACTTGCCGAAAAAATTCAACCAAAGTCGAACGTCTCTGCTGGAGCAAAAGGGAGTACACATCCCCTCCAATTCCAGGCACTTAGGGCCTGAGGGATGGACATAGGAATTCAGGGGTAAAACATCACCCGAATTCGAACCATTCCTAGATCGGGGAGCACAATAGATCTGATCTAGAAGGTCGCAGTGCAAAGAGAAGCCCCAGAACAACTAATCAATCAAACGGTTGTAATAGTTTTTTTTTTTTAATAAAACACACTTTTTTCTCATTTATACACACATACACACAGTCTTTTCGGCAACTTAGGCCAACTTCATATGAATGACGGTAGATGGCGCTGACGTCGTTTTATATAAAAAGGCAAGTAACGGTTGTAATAGAGGCGAGCGTGGCTTATCGGATAAGCTGAGGCTTAGTAATACGAGGTAAAATGTCACTCGAGTTCGAACCCAACTTGCCGAAAAAATTCAACCAAAGTCGAACGTCTCTGCTGGAGCAAAAGGGAGTACACATCCCCTCCAATTCCAGGCACTTAGGGCCTGAGGGATGGACATAGGAATTCAGGGGTAAAACATCACCCGAATTCGAACCATTCCTAGATCGGGGGAGCACAATAGATCTGATCTAGAAGGTCGCAGTGCAAAGAGAAGCCCCAGAACAACTAATCAATCAAACGGTTGTAATAGTTTTTTTTTTTAATAAAACACACTTTTTTCTCATTTATACACACATACACACAGTCTTTTCGGCAACTTAGGCCAACTTCATATGAATGACGGTAGATGGCGCTGACGTCGTTTTATATAAAAAGGCAAGTAACGGTTGTAATAGTTTTTTTTTTTTTAATAAAACACACTTTTTTCTCATTTATACACACATACACATAGTCTTTTCGGCAACTTAGGCCATTTAAGACTTTTTACGATAACCGTTATTTGTATAATATATATATGGATCCAGGCATTCTTATTTAGGCCATTTGGTATCCAAATAGCTTAAATAAAATCATCGGACTGCCTGGGATCCGAACCCTCGACCCTTGGTATACAAGGTAGATGCGCTACCAACTACACCAAGCCCGAAGGCCGATCGTGACAGTCAGTTCACGTGAGTCGGAGTAAGTGCACTGTATTTGATAACGGCTGCAGAATAAGCAGTCGAAACGTTCTACAGTATTTATATTTTTAATAAATAATTAATTAATAACAAAATGTGGTCTATAATTTCGATAATAATAATAATTCAAACCACCGACCCCGCTTCGCGAGGAGAGAAGAAGAAGAAGAATCCAAACCATAAAAGCTTTAATAAACACATTCCAGAAAAATGTTAGAATTTTTTTTTTTTTTTTTTTTTTTTTTTTTTTTTTTTGAAGACCAAGTCCAATATACTATTTTTTTTTAATTAATAAAATCATTCTAGGAATGATATGGCTTCATCAGGAGCGGAACCAGAGATCTTAGTGATGGCAACTGAACCTCGAAATCGAAGACCTCGGAAAATGCGACTCTATAAACTCTTGGTAAGAAATTCAACTTACTATACCAGTATGTCCAGCAGTCAATATTCCGTTTATGTAAAAAAATTTCTCCCTAGTCTCCTTGATTTTTTTAAATCTGGTGTGATGTTGCACAGCACACAAATTTCTGTTAGCTTCGATAATTGAAAGTTGTGCATATATTTAGTTCTGGGTAGTATGGTACCCCGTGGTTTGTTTACTCGCTTGCTTCCCAGTCTATTTTTCCCACTACAGAGGCTTGAGATCTTATAAACAAAAATGAGCGAGTTGGGAAAACGAAAACGTGTTATGAAAATGAATTTTTCACCGAAACCTCAGATTAACAGGCCAAACGGGTATCCGGCCAGGATTTTATTGTATATAAGAGATTTTCCAGTCTAAAAAAATCGAACTGTTCCCTTTTTTTATTAACAAAAATTTTAGCTTCGTCTCCAAAAAAAAAAAAAAAAAAGAAAAAAACGAAATTTCATGACCCAGTAGTGGCTGTCACACATTCAACCCCTTGCTCGATTTTTTTTTAATCACATGACTAAGGAGCTTATACAATAATCTGTTCATTTTAGATTAGCCAAAGAGGCTGTCGAAAGCAGAAATGAGGCACGGAGGTGGAAACTTAGTTATAGACTCTTAATAATTAATTATTCTAGTCGATTATTATTACAAGTTGATTGTGTCATTTTTTTCGAGAAAAAGTCGTTCAGTAGTTTCGAAGGGGTTTTACTGTATATATACTGGCGTGGTGTCCGTCTGTCTGTCTGTCTTTATCAAATCCGAGACACATCCCCGATCTCTCTAAGGAAAATTATTATTATTTGAAATTCCCATTTGGATCCCCGTTTATTTACCCCCGCTACACCAGCGAACCCCCCTCTAATGAGCTAAACGCACACCATTTGAGCACAAAACGTTTTCGGAACGTGCCTAAAACTGTTTTTCAATACTTTTTCTTTTCTACTTTTCAACGCACACCGAGGAGGAAAAGCACAATTGAGCATGAGTCGACATCAGTGAACAAAATGTTTTGCCATTGAGAGTTTTGCTAAATCGGTGTGCGTTGTGGCAATTAACACCATCGAACACAGAATTAGAATATCAGAATAGAGCACATTTCAACATCAGGGCCTGAAAACTTTCATAGAACTATTCATTAAGCAAAATGCCTGCTGGAAGCAAGATGCTCTTTAGGGAAAAGCCTTAAATATCGGCATAAAAGCCCTCAATATCCTACAAAAAAAAAAAACATTCCCCGTTTAATTACCCCTGGTGCATTGTGCACGCACCAAACCTCAATTACCGGTATCTGGCTCAAGAGCCAACAACCCGGTTCCAATTTTGGGAGTGAGAGGCCCTTCGCCTCTCTACCCCACAAGGAGCAGTCCCTCTCAGGACTGGTCATCGTTTTCCTCCCCCATCCTCTAATTCTCCGCCTAAGGAAAATTTTTTTTTTTTTTTTTATTTGAGGGAAAAGCCTTAAATTATGGCATAAAAACCCTCAATATCCTATAAAAAAAAAACATTCCCCGTTTAATTACCCCTGGTGCATCGTGCACGCACCAAACCTCAATTACCGGTATCTGGCTCAAGAGCCAGCAACCCGGTTCCAATTTTGGGAGTGAGGGGCCCTTCGCCTCTCTACTCCCCAAAGATAGGTCCCTATGGGGTCGATCACCTAAGAGAATTTTTTTTTTTTGAGGGAAGGGCCTAAATTATGGCATAAAGGCCCTTAATAGCCTACAGAGGGATCATTCCCCGTTTATTTACCCCTGCTGCATCGTGCGCGGAGGCGCGCACCAGGCCCAGGTGCCGGTGTCTAGCTCTAGAGCCATCAGCCCGGTATTCCCTATGTTGGGGGTGGGAGGCCCTTCGCCTCTCTACCCCACAGGGAGCGGTCCCTCTCAGGGCTGGTCTCTCTTCTCTCATCCCCCCTCCTTTCGTCCCCTAAGGAAAAAATAAAAATTTCATTATATAAAATTTTTTATTATTTTTCATTTGAGAGATTTAATTATTTTAATTAATTTTAATTGGCTTTAATTTATCAACAGGCAAGACAAAACTTAATGTTTTCCTGAACTCTCTATGGAAAATTTCGTTTCAAAATTCCAATGGGAAGTAGGTTAAATAGATCGGGACAGACGGACATTCCGCTATCAATATACTCTATATAGAAAGAATAGAAAAGGCCTTTTTTAGGGAAAGGGGGAGGGGGGGCGTGTATTCACAATGTACAGTGAGGACAATATTAAGTCCCACCCATGCGTTTTCTAGTTGTGATTACACTAGTCGACAAAAATGAACTTTTTTTTCTTTCACAAGAATGAAGATATGAAATTCTAGAAGTATTTCTCACCCTGAATTCAGATATGTAGTTAGAATTTTTCCATCAGGCACAGTTTTAGAGATATAGAGCAAAATAGATTTTGGTCGAAAATGGGCTCTAAAACGGCTTTTATTTAGAATGTTCAAATTATTTTTAACGCCGCACCCCGTCAAATTATGCAGATAGTTAGAATACATATAAATTTTAAGTTTCATTCCAATCGGAGGTCATTTAGACGTGCTGCAAACGGCTTAAAGTTTCAAAAAATCGAAATTTTCAAGATTTTTTTTGCTTTGGTCACCCCTAATACAATTTTAGATACCCCTGAACGCAAAACACATATATGTACGATATTCTATAGTTCTTTGGCTTTCTAAAAATCATTCATTCATAAAAATCTGCTAATTATTAACGAAATTATGAACAAAAACGTGAGCAAAGAAAAAACACAAGTACACTCACTGGTCGAAAAAAATGGACCTCTTGTTCTTTTAGAAGTATAAAGAAAGATATGAGATTCAAAAAATATTTTTTTTTAATAATATATAATAAAGTTAGTGCCCGTGACTCGATGCTCAGAGAGGATACATTAGCTTCTCGTGGATAGGGTTCGCTTTTTAATTCAATTGAAGTCCATTTTTTTCCGACCAGTGAGTGTACTTGTGTTTTTTCTTTGCTCACGTTTTTGTTCATAATTTCGTTAATAATTAGCAGATTTTTATGAATGAATGATTTTTAGAAAGCCAAAGAACTATAGAATATCGTACATATATGTGTTTTGCGTTCAGGGTATCTAAAATTGTATTAGGGGTGACCAAAGCAAAAAAATCTTGAAAATTTCGATTTTTTGAAACTTTAAGCCGTTTGCAGCACGTCTAAATGACCTCCGATTGGAATGAAACTTAAAATTTATATGTATTCTAACTATCTGCATAATTTGACGGGGTGCGGCGTTAAAAATAATTTGAACATTCTAAATAAAAAGCCGTTTTAGAGCCCATTTTCGACCAAAATCTATTTTGCTCTATATCTCTAAAACTGTGCCTGATGGAAAAATTCTAACTACATATCTGAATTCAGGGTGAGAAAATGCACTAGGTTCACTAATCAGATATCTTGTGAAAAAAACCTTGTCGACTAGTGTTATTTAATTGTATTTATAAAAGAAAATGGAAATTTTTATTGGAAATTTTCTAGGTTTGAACGATGAAAATTTCCATTAAAAAATATAATAATCTTTTTTTAAAAACAATGAAATAACACATAAGAAAACCCATGGGTGGGACTTAATATTGTCCCTCACTGTACAGTCAATTAAAGCTCTTAGTGGAGAAGGTAGCCTCAAAAAGAGCGTTGTATTAATAAGACTTGAACCAAAAGCGCCCACTGAGACCAACAAAAATAATAAATTGTTGTTATTTATTTCAGAAAAAGCGTAGTAGCAGTCATGGATAGAAAATTCAATTTTCAAGAAAGAAGAGAATTAATTCACGTCATAAAAATTTTGGAGGACATCAGTGAATGAATGCATCTACATATAAAAAACTTTCCTTTTTTTTTTTTGATCAATACTTGACTCTGTCGCTCTATCATCTTCCAAATTTAAATTTTCCTTAAAGATTTGTATTTATTTATTATTATAGGAGGGACCGGCGGATATAAATTTTAAGATATAGAGAGCAAACAAAGACAAAACAAAAGGGGGATTATTATTATGTTTTGTCTAATAACAACGTTAAAATAAAAAATATTGTTAGCTAATAAAAAATAAATTTTCTGCAAGGGAAAAGTTATGTGAATACTTTTATCTCATTCATGTGCTAAATAAAAAAAGTAAAAAAAATTGTATTTATAAAATAATCCAAATAATAAAATGGGAAAAATATTTATTAAAAAGATTTTGAAAAATTTTTTTCATATTTGTTTTTTACCACCACCAAAGGTCTCTCAACCAATCATTAGAGTTTGCCCTGCCTCATTGCTTCGAATCTTTTTTTTTATTGTTAAGGTCTCGGGGTGCTGATTTTGAAAGTTTCCAGCTGCCACAATTTTGAAGCAATCGACCTCAATTTTTTTTTAATTAAAGCAATTTAAAATATCTACAATTTATAGAAGCCCTTTTTTTGATTTTCGAAAAAAAAAAAATTTGTTTAAATTAATCACATTAAATAAAAGATAATTTTAAAAAATTCGATCTGTAGCATTAATCCGTGAAACTACTAGGTAGGAAATATTAGAAATTCGAGTACCATTGGGGGGGGGGGGCGGGGGGGGCAAAGATCATTGCCCAGACAGCCTGGAATATTGCAGAAATATTGCAAATCCTTAATATATTGCCAATATTACAGCAATATTGCAAAATATTGGCAACATACCTGCAACATTTCCAAGCTAACCTTAAAGGGAATATTCCAACAACATTGCTGCAATATTCCTATGTCCGCCTTTTTACCACAATGCAGCAACATTGCTACAATATTGTCAATTTTGTGCAAGATTGGCAATATTTCTGCAATATTCCAGGCTGTCTGGGTGCGGACATTTGACCCGTCGACACCCCGAATTTTCGCCCTTAACAATTGGCTTCAAACACCTTACTCTATCTTATAGATAATTAAATTACTAATTATTGTGTTAAAGAATAATTAATTTTTTGCCCTTAATTAATTAGCTGGAATCTTTTAAATGAAATGAAATAAAACGCTTGTATTCCTATGGGAAAAACTAACGCCATCTCTTGCCGCCTAGAGTAACCAGCTTCTGAATTGGCTATTGACAGTTTTTCAAGACGCGCGCCTTAAGATTTTTATTTTAAATTATTAATATTATTAGCTGGGGAACGACAAAGAGCAACAGTTATCTCAATCGCAACGATTTAGCAATGCCAAGAGCAGCGAAACCTCGGATGGAAGACCTCGAACTTTGAGCCATCGGTACATTAATAAATATAAAATATGTAATATATTCAAACCCCCCCTAAGGGCCTCAAAAAAAAAAAAAAAAAAAAAAAATATTGAATTGATTGTAGGTCTGATTTTTTGGACCCCCACCCACTTGAATTTCCTCCCTGCTTGGCATTGCTGCACTGCAACGATGGTGCTCTTCTCCGAGGTCAGTCTTTAATTTCCTACCCGTGGTTCCGTCGAGAGCATGCAGGCACACATCTTAAACCCAGTCAGCTATTAACCGACACTCTGTGAAATTATTCATTTCCTATCTATTTACTCTCCATAAAATCTTGTTTGTAATATTAGTAATAATTAATAATAAAATTCTTTAAAAAAAAATAATTGTTATTTTTTATATTATTATTATAATCTAACAGTAAAACCTTGTTCCCAATTCATTTACCGTATATATATATAATATATATTATATAATATAAGAAATCTGAAATCTTAAAATTTTATAGTTCTTTTTGGCCGATTTTATTTAAAATCTTAATTTTGCGTCTCAGGGAGGTGACTAACTTAAATATAAAATTTCAACCTCCTAGCTATTTTCGTTTTTGAGATATTTTCTTCCTACAAACACAAATGGACCACTTTTTTGGAATCAGGAACCCTCGCAATACTTTCTCTCAATATACAGTATAAGAGAAAGTAAAATTTTATTTGCTCGTACTCACAATAAAAATTCTGAAATTTTTTTTATAAATTATTCAAATTAAAGATTGGATTGATTCATTAATTTTTGTGTCCCTGAAATTTTATCGATTGCTCTGCCAACCCTTAAGCATTAAACCCTGATTCTCTTGCGAAGGGAAACCATAATATTTCTTTTATGTTACATATAAACTCTTTTACTAAAATTAAACAATAAAATAGGGCTGGTTATTATATAGGATATAATCCGATTAATTTATGATTGCTCACTCTCTTTGATTATATTTTTTGATAATAAAAAAAGACGAAGAAGAAGAGACGGGGTTTTTAAAAGTTCTCGCTTCTTTTGAATGTTAATTTCACAATTTATTGTTTCCATAAATCAATACAATCGAGTTCTTCAATGCCTCCTCTCTATTTGGACTAGTGGTTTGAAATCTCGCAAACGGATAATTTTGCCCGGAACGTTTTTTATTTTTATTTTCCGGCTTTTGACCTTGGTCATTCAGGTCCCACTTTTTACAATACAACTTACAAAAAAACGATACAAAAAACTTTTATAAAAGAATAGTTCGTATAAAAAGAAACATTAATATAAAAATAAAAAACACCGTACAAACAAAATAACTCTCAATAACACAAGAATATAATCAAAACTCTGTTACTATAGATGAAGGAGTTTTTAAGGCCTTCGGGTTTCGGAGATTTTAGGAACTGCAGGAACTTTGTGGGGTCTCGGAAGTTTGGGTAATCCGGCATTTTCAGAATCCGGCATAGGTTTAGCAAGACTTTAAAATAATAAGTTAATTTTATTTTAAGATAATAGAGCTTACACAAAAACAAAAAATTTCTTTTGTTTTGAGGTATAAATTCAGAAAGTGGAAGGAAGACAGGAGAAAAACTTGGGCTAAAGGTTCAAAAAAAAACTCTCCCATGGGTAAATCCTGGTTGCGCCACTGAAAGTTGGTAATTTTCAGTCAAATTGAAATAATTACCAGAAGAGAAGTTTTATTATAGTAAAAGAAAATAATTAAGGTTTTGGAAAAAAATTATGACTTTTGGGAAGAATGGAAGATCCAATCAAATGTGTTGAGACAATTTAGATAAAGAGAAAGGTGAGATAATAAAGAGAAAGGTCAATGAATAAAAGTCTAGGAGGGGAAAAATTTACCTCCCCTTTTTTTTAATCAACAGGAACGATTAATAAATGATTATAATTAATAATAAAAAATACTTTTCTATTTGGATACAAAGCTTCGTGTCATGTCCCATGGGGGTGCCTAACTTAAATATAAAATTTCAACCTCCTAGCTCTTTTCGTTCTTGAGATATTTTGTTCACAGACAGATCATGTCGCTAAAACCACTTTTATGGATTCATGGGACCTCAAAACGTGTATATCCATCAAAATCTCGACATCGAATTTTTGACATGAATCCAATACTTTCTCTCTATTTATTAACATATATAGAGGTAAGAGAAAGTAAAAAATGGAATGGTATGGGTTGGAAATTTCAATTAATATTTAAAAAAATTATATATCAATATAATTTTGTAATAAATAAAGGTTCGGTAAATTAGTTTTTTGTTTTAATATTTGAATAGAAAAAAAAATAATTAGGAAAGCATGATGGCGTTGGGTACCTGGATTTGGATGCAAGCGAGCGCTTTGAAGGAATCCTTGGATGGAGTGAATGAAGGACAGTTGAGATGGCTGGTAGTCATCACTCAGCTTGTTAAGGTGTGAAGAGTGTTCAGGTAAATGTTCAAACATGAGCAATGCATGAGGAAAGTGTGGGTTCAACCAACACAATTAAAGGTAGCTTCTTTTATTGGATCAAACAAGCACAAATCTAATAGTTAACACAAGCCCTCATCATGGCGACTGATCGGACAACGGCAAGCAGCGTGAGAGTTGATGCCAACACGCGTCTAAAAGAAGCGCGCTCTCATTGGTCAGCTGTTTCACTATCGGCCAATCACAAAAGGCTTATGCTACTTGGATAAAAGACTTGCAAATGTGACGTAATAATTTCAATGGCATGCACAAAGGGGGGGGGGAGTAAAGGTGGTAATTAGCCCCCCCCCCCCCCCCCCGAGATTTGAGAAAAGTATCTTTTTTTGGGAATTAAATTTTATTTTAAATATAAAATTTTTAAATTTAATACTTAAAAATTTGATTTGTATTTATATTGTAATAAACAAGTACAGAGTTGGCAAGTTTTATCCCGCCGAGTATAATACACGGTTTTATACATGTATAAAACTAAGCCGATGTATAAAACTGTAAAAAACCAATCCCCCCCTGGAAAAACAGCTTAAAAGCTTTTATTTCATATTTTTTAATGTTTTAGAGCACTGACGATCATGTTTGTTTTTTATTTAGTGAATAATATAATCAAAATGTTAATAAAATAATTGAAAAATGAAATTCAAAAATTAACCTAACCTACAGCTGTCAATTCATTTGTAAGTATATTTATTATTTTCTTTAATTAATTAATATCAGATAATTAAATTTAGTTGGCTTTTATTTTTTTAGATTTCTGATAAAAGAACTAAACATATGGAAAATTAATTTTAGAATATATATGGCCCGAAAAGTGCAATCTGACAGGTGGTGCAAATCTATTACCTCAAGATTTTAAAATATTCAAAAGTGATATTTGTTTTGGTTTCTATAATAGAAAAAGAAGAAAAACTATACTATTTTTAATTTTATCTTAATTTGTTCTTTCAAGATGCATTTTTATATGGTTAATAAAGAATAAACAAATTGAATTAAGACATTTGGAAAGCATCTTATCTTATTTTTGAATATAAAATTGTCTAAGTTGAAGATAAGTTGCTGTTGATGTTATGGAATGGAAGATAGACAGCTGCAGCAAATAAAGAGAGCCTTTGGATACCAAATACCGAAAAGGAGACGTTTCGCACAAAATTTTATTCGTCCATCCTCAGTCTCTCGGTTTTCAGTATAAGCCTACCAGGACTGAGGATGGACGAATAAAATTTTGTCCGAAACGTCTCCTTTTCGGCATTTGGCATCCAAAAGCTCTCTTTATTTGCTTCACCTGTACTGATCTCTTCCATTCTATAAAATTATCCAAAAATGAATTATTAAATGTCATAATAATAAGTATGAATATACTGAATCTTGTTTATGTTTTGTTCATGCCTAATGTATAAAAAGAATATATTGCATACACAAACTTTAAACAATACCTGTATTAGACTGTTTGTGAAGTGTTTAATAATTGTAACATAATAAATAAATGCATTGTATATATACATTAAAATATTTTATTTTTAGGCTGAACGCACACCGATCGAGCAAAAACGTTTTTGCCTGAAACTGTTTTTTCTATGGGTCAATGCACACCGAAGAGATAAAACACAATTGGTCATGATTCGACATCATCGAACAAAATATTTTGTCCGAAAACGTTTTTGCTCGATTGGTGTGTGTTCGCATCGAGCAAAACGTTTTGCTCTTGGACAAAACATTTTGATCGAATACGTTTTTGCTCGATTGGTGTGCGTTCAGTCTTACTCATTTATTCCTAAGATAATAACAATTTCCTGAGTTTTAATATTTTTGGACCCAATCATTATATATTTATATTTTTTTAGAAAAAACTTTATAAAAATTATTTAAAAAGGTAAATTTTAGAATTTTGGAGTTTAGGCTTTCACAGTTGTTATCATTAGTAAAAGAATTTGATTTTCGGTTTAACTGTGGTTTATTTGTAACGTTTCGGCCACTCATTCTGTGGCCTTCAGGTACAATTCAGCTAAGATTATAAAGGTTGTTACATCTGTGACAATCTCAATTGAATTGAATTTAGAATTTATACTTTATTGTTGTTTTCATTAAAAAAAAAACGCTTCTGCCATTCATTCTGTGGTCAAAGTGCTAAAGTTTTTGCAAACAACTACAGCAAAACCCAAATCAGTCTTTTAAAAAGTTTAATTAATTGATAGTCTAACAATATAAAATTTGTAGTAGGTGGAAGACCACCTGGCATTTTTGAAAATTTGTTTTTTTATATAAATAATAAAAAAATATAACTCATTCTAATCATAAATGATTATTTTTTTTCCTTTCTCGTCGGGTGTGCGCATGAGCATCCGAGTTTTATACAGTTTTATCCGCGATTTTTGTATAAAACTGCAAAATCATGTATAAAACCCAACTCAGGTTTTCAAAGCATGGCACTGGCGCAAGACTTACATTTGAAGTCATAATCAAACAAGGGCTGATCTAAGGGTTGGGGGGGAGTAAAGGGGGTAATTACTCCCCCCTCCAAGATTTGAGAAAAGTACAATATCTTTTTTGAAAATTAAATTTTATTTTAAATATAAAATTTTTAAAATTAATACTGAAAAATTTGATTTGTATATATATCAGGGATGCTAGATGTCCCGGATTTCGCGGGACAGTCCCGCGCAAAAGTGAAATGTTCCGCGTCCCGCATAAGCACGCAAATGTCCCGCAGATAAAAAATTATTATATAATATTAAAATAAATATAATAAATATAATTTTATACAAAAACTTAATATTACCTATCAAAATTTAAAAGAAGTTAAAATGTACAGTGAGGGACAAAATTAAGTCCCACCCATGCGTTTTCTACTTGTGATTATTTCATTGTTTTTATAAAAGAAAATGAAAATCTTATAGGAAATTTTCTAGGTTTGAACCATGAAAGTTTCCATTAAAAAATATATATTTTTTTTAAACCAATGAAATAATCACAAGTAGAAAAAGTATGGAAGGAACTTAATATTGTCCCTCACTGTACAATAAAAAAAAGAAGTTATGGAAACTGTCACGAAACAAACCATATAAATTTTGAATATTTCCCTGATTTATATTCTGGTAAACAAGTACAGAATGCACCTTTAAATTAGGGAGCGTACAAGTATTACGTAACGCAATTTTTGAAGATTTTTGACCCCCCCTCCCCTCATGTAACGCGTCATAACATTTTTCTGGACCCCCCCCCCCTACACGTTACGTAACGCTCAAATGGCCATTTTTATCTAAAAGTCACAATTATGTTGCGCAAAGTATCGGAAAGACGCTAAAATACCAGTTACCTAACGCGTTATTCAACCTCCCCTCCCCCCTTGTAACGCATGGTAACGTTTTACGAGACCCCCTCTCCCCCAAATTGCGTTACGTAATACTTGTAAGCTCCCTTACCGAATGTAAGAAAAAAAAATTGTGTGTTGTGCGACCAATCACATCAGATTATCCCCTCCCCTTCCACACCGAGAAACTCCTCTGAAACCACTCTTGTATTCAAATAAAATTTTAATTATTTATTTATTAATTATTATGAATCATATACATATGGAAGGAAACGGAGAATGAAACCAGATATGATGGACGCTGGTTTCATTCTCCGTTTCCTTCCATATTTATTTATTAAAATCTCGTATGACTGGTCGCATATACAGTATTTAGTTTTGCGACTGAAATGATACATACGAATTTCAATAAGAGTAAACTCGCAGAATATTCCTTTTCTCTTATTTATCCTTATTTTGTTAAGCTTATATATATATATATATATTACACTGTTTATGACATTACTCTTCAAAGCACTTCCCTCTGAAGTCAGCATGTTTTTTTCAAGTGATTTTCTTTTGATTGGTGGCGAGTAGTTTGAATGGCTTCCATAGGACCGAAATCCACCAGAAGGGCTTGTAGAATAAACGACATCCAGACTATTCGAGAGTGGATACGTCACATCAACCAAAAGTTTAAATTTGTTAAAAAATCCAATTAGGCTATATAAAAAATTTATTTTCTGATTGTTGTCTACGTTGTTGTTCTTTCTGAAAAAAAAAGTTTTATTTTAAACAGTAGGTTGAGGTGGCTGATGGGCATATTTGAAACAAAAAAAGATACTGTCCTCTTTCCTATTAAACATTTAAGAAATAATACAATAAACGATGAAATTTAATGAGCGTTGAACTGTTTACTGCTCGGGTGGTTGAGATAAATATTGAAATTTAAACAAATTTAATGAAAATATTCGTCTTTTTAACGCTAAAAAGTTAGTCCCTTGGCAAGCACCAGCTCAAAAAGTGAACATTTAAATGCAAATATATTTTAAACTATTAGAATTATAACATTATTATCATCCATATCGATATAATCTAAGATACTTACTTTATCAAGCATTGTTAAGTCATAAATTTTGATTTTAAATAAATTTACATTTTTTTTTTTATTTCAAAGTCGCGTACCTCGATCCGAGAGTCAGTCCCTTGCCTTAAGTTAAATTTGAAAAATATCTGATATTATACACTGTTGATGAAATAATTATGTTTTATTAGGGTGTCAAGATGGCATTGGTGCCCAAATACCAGGAGTTAGCCATCTTTTATATACTTTTATTGTTATTTTTGAGTCGAAAATCAGCATGTAAACATTCAATTCGTCAGTCCCCTGGTAACTAATATTTTGGAAATTTAATAATAATTATTTCAACAATATATTGGATTTGTTGTCTTTTCATTGTTATATTTAATAATAAAAAAAATATATATTCCATATCAATTTTTTGTTTTATATCAAAAACGTCGGTTCCTAGAAGTTTTTCAACCGTAAAGCTGAGTGTAAGGATACATTAAAATTAACTTATTTTCTATCAAAATCATTACAAACAATTAATCAAAGTTACAAATTGTGCATTTCAAATTCGATCCCAAAGTTAACCCAATTTTGTAGAGTGACCCATATATATATCGGGTGGTTATAAAATAAGTATCCCTTTTTGGAGCTATCTGTAGCTCGAAGGAATAATCCGAATGAAACCAAAATCAGAACACTTACTAATCGAGAAAAGAAAAGAAGAATGTAAATATATATATATATATATTTGTCTGTAAAGAAAGTAAAAAATGGTGAAAAATACGAGATTATAAAAATCACTCATTTGTTTCAGATTTATCCAAAGTTGAAACTTATAATGAAGATTTGGAAGAATTATACGGGATCAATTTACATATTTTAAAAAAGAATTAAATTAAATTACCAGCATATCTATTTTTATTTTCCAATATTCATATTCCATGTCTAAATTCCGTGATTTTTTTTCTTCATTTTTTAATTTCATTTTTGCAATTTCAGATTTTAGAAGAATTTCTTTTTCACTAAATTTTTTTAGTTGGTCGATGACTAAATCAGAACTTTCACTTTTATTAGTTAAATCTCTCGTTTCTTTTTGCTGTAATATATAAAAAAATAATTTTATCTATATATTTTAGTTTGTAATTCATTGAAGATAATTTACATTTATTGGTGTAGATTCTTTTTCGGATTCTTCTTCCAACGAACTCAATGCTTCTTCATCAATAATCTAAAATATATATATATATATAATTTATATATTCATATTATCAGAAATAAAATGTTCACTTACCAGAGGCAGATCTTGAACAAATATTTCTTGGATTTCCTCCTCAGGGCTTAGATCTGAGATTTCCTGCAAAATAATATTATTTTATCTCTCTGATCGATTGGGGAAATTATTTTCTTATACGAGTTTGATTCATAATTCTGTCATCTCAGTGAATAAGTGGTGAAGTCGAAAATGAGAGAAAGCCTAAGGGGACGTCCAAGATGCACGCTGGTAAAAGCAGATAACCAGATTCAGATTCCCCGAGCCAACTAGTGTTTTATAGAACTTACAAGAGAACAGGCTGCAGATTTATTGCTGCTTAGTGACAATGTTACAACCAAGTAGTTAAAACCAACGAGAAGTGAAATACATTCGATTAATAAATTAAAATCTATTTACGGGGAGTACAAACAGCTTTTTCCAGAATAGAAATCTGAGTCTGACTACCAGTGAGCAGGAAGTCTGTGCGAAGGTGGATTATGGCAACAAGAGATGCACGCCGACTCGACGCCGAGAGTCTGACTCAGAATATACCCGTGCATCTTAGACGTGCCCTAAGAGAAGTAGGGAGGTATTTTCTTTGTAGTATATAAGTGGGCAAGTCAGGGGCTGGCTTTAAACAAAGTTATTAAGGTGTGAGTTTTTATCCATTTTCGGTTTTGTAAACTTTAAAAGTCGTTGACTTAAAAGTAGAAAAAATCGACTTAACCACTTCACTGAAATGACAGAATTATCCAAAGTTTTTTAAACAATATTTTTTGTTAATGAATTAATGAAATTTGGCATTTTGTTTACTTTTTTTAATATAAGTTATAAATATTTTTTTGTACACTAAAAGTAGGCTACTATGTACAGTTTAATAATATTCATTTTTGTTTCCTTCAAATCTGATAATACCAGCTTGGTGACAGATATCAAAGCAACTTTTTTGCCCATGAAATCGACTATCTGCCTAGGAAAGGGTAAGCAAGTCGAGAATCAGGGGAGGGGGGCCTTGGACAGAAAAAAACATTAATATTATGATTTTAATCATACAAAAGTTCTTTTTTAAAGCTAATTTGAATCCGGAATTAAAATATAATAAATGATTATTGAGGTGTAAGTAGGGGCTGTAAAGAATGTATGGATGCAGAGGCGCCAAGAAAAAATTCATATATTCATATATACATATATATATATATATTTGACTCGCATCAATTACCATTGTATTAAGGGCGGATGAAAAGGTGTTTCTCGAGGGGGGTAATCTGGTGTGACTGGTCGCACAGCACATAATTTTTTTTTAATTTCGGTAATTTAAAGGCGCATTCTGTACTTGTTTGCCAGAATATAAATACAAATCAAATTTTTAAGTATTAATTTTTAAAATTTTACATTAAAAATAAATTTTTTCGGAAAAAAGTATTTTTTTCAAATCTCAGAGGGGTAATTACCCCCTTTATTCCTCCCTTGTATCTGCCCTTGCATTGTATTCATTTAAGCCGAAAAATTTCATTATATACATGTATAATAATATTCTATTTACCAAACAATGTATATGCTATATTACTCGACTATCTTTTTTTCATAAAAAATATTGTTTAAAAGCAGTGGATAAAACTGAACACACACCTATTGAGTTTTCGGACAAAACGTTTTGCTCAATGCCAACGCACACCGTTTGACTAAAACGCTCAATGGCAAAACATCTTGTTCAATGATGTCGAATCATGCTCAATTGTGTTTTGCCTCCTCGGTGTGCGTTGACCCATAAAAAAGCATTGAAAAAAACAGTCTTAGGCAAAAACGTTTTTGCTCAATTGGTGTGCGTTCAGTCTAATTATGCATCTTGGAATATTTCATAGTTCTCCAAATGTGTTACGAATACGTTTAGGGTACACGTGACTATTAAGAGAAAATAGAAAAAGAACAAGAAATATTTATCTAGCAATGAAGAGAAGTGTCCTTACTGGAATAGACTTCATTGGTTGATTTTTTGACAGTGTCTTCACCGATTCTATTTTCAAACTAGCAGGAACTTCAGCTACTTCTTTCTATAAAATTAGAAAATAAATATGATTAGATATTTTCTATGATTGCAGTATACCTTTATAATTATATTAGAATCTTAAACATTTATGTCAGTGCAAAATTCATTTGGCAGCCACCATGTGATGTCGTTTAAGTCTGAATGGGATGAAGCGGAATCTCTTTCGGTTTTATTTTTCCTTCTCTCTTCTTTTTTTGCAGCTATTTTAATAGCGCTCCACGTATTTCTCAATTGCGGCACATCTCTTTTGGTATTTTTAGATAATTTGTTGAATCTGCAAAAAAGATGCTTATTAATATGGAAATAAATATTTTATTGAATAATAAAAAAAATAAACTTACCTTTGGCATATTTCAGACCAGACTAAGAACTTCTTTTTATTAGTATTACCATCAGTATTTTTATTTTCGATTATTGCAACATTTTCTTTAATTAATGTCAGAAGAATATTCTGAAATTTTTTTTTATTTAATTCAAAGAAATCTAAAGATGTGATATCAAAGATTATATTTAGAAAAATATTTACCCTTTCCTCATCGGTCCAATTTATACTTCTCTTTCTTTTCTTTTTTACTTGTCTATCCATTATAAAAATAATAAAATAAAATAAAACTAATAAATCGAATAATGTAAGTAAATGAACTCGGATATTATTTAAAAGATTGAAGCGTCAATTCAAATGTCAAACTCTTGATTATGTCACGTGATGGATTCAAAAAAAAAGGCGCAATTTTATGCCAAGTTACCAGCTAACCTTATTATTGTTTAAAGAATAAAGTAAAATTTTACTAAAATATAATTTTAATCACTAACGAATTTGATTATAGTAGTAAGGATATTCAAGGCAGCCAAAAGCAATAAAGAAAAAATATATTTATCTTTAGCTTTATTTTACACGCTTGTCGACGTTTTCTCTTTGAATAAATTTGGACCTTCGATGCCGAAAAAAGCCTTAAATTAAATAAAATATATATATATATATATCCAGTGGCGTAGTGAGGGGGGGGGGGGCAAGGGGGGTCATCATGCCCCGGGCGCTACTCACAGAGGGGCGCCAAATGGTCCGCAAAACAAAAAATTGCTGGATAATTTTTATTTTTATTATAATTGATTTCTGGAAAATATATTTTAAATTTAGTGCCAGTGAAATATAATAATTTTGTATATTTTACATATAATATTATATGGTTTTCGAATGGGGGGGGGGGGGTGCTAAAAAGGTATTGTGCCCCGGGCGCGAGTTAAGCTCACTACGCCACTGTATATATCCTGACACAAAAAATCTGGTATGACAAGCACAGAGCACAACTTTCAATTAGCGAATGTAAGAGAAAGTTGTGTGCTGTGCGACCAGATTTTTATTTTTGTTTATAAAATCAACAGCTATTTTATAATTTTAATACAAAAACCTTCACATCAACTTAAACAATATGCCCTTTTTGATTATTGTAGATGCTGCACTGAGGATAGCCAGACGTTAGCAAGGCCGAAATATTTACAAAATATATATATATACTGTATATATAAATATGTATATATATACAGGGTGAGTCTCTAGGTTTTCTCCCGGTTTATGGAGGTGATTCCTGACATGATTTTTTACAAAAAATGTAAATAAACTAATGGGTTGAAATTCATAATTAAAGAGTTATGGCAATTTGAAAAAACAAATGATGCATAACAATCACATTGTTTACTACTACTTTGCCTTCAAATGCAGGGAGGAATTTTCGCACACTTGCTTTAAATCCACTCTTAAATGCAAGAGAATGGTACAAAATTAAACAATTGTTTGTTTTCGATGTATTATTTTCATTTTTGTTTGTGAAATCCTGAAATTAAAAAACAAATGCTTTTTTTAAATTGCCATAACTCTATGAATTTTATCCCATTAGTTTATTTACATTTTTTGTTCAAAAACAGGTCAGGAATCACCTCCATAAACCGGAGGAAAACCTCAGGACTCACTCTGTATATATATATATGGGTATAAGGCGTTTATAAGGAAATTTATGCTGTTTTATTTCTTCCGTTACAACATCCTGTGAAACCAGCATCATATTTCATTAAAACCCCTTTATTTCTATTGAATTGGCTACCAAAATAACTAGTGACGGGGTCTAATTGGTCCTCAATGCCGAAAAGAGCTTAAATAAAATAAAAAATATATATATATACAGATATGAGTAGGATGGCAGCCAGGAAAGAAATCAGACAAAAATTTAATCAATCTTTATCTAATTTTATTACGATTGTCGACGTTTCGGACGCAAATCGCGCCCTTCCTCAGGACAATCGATAGCCCTGAGGAAGGGCGCGATTTGCGTCCGAAACGTCGACAATCGTAATAAAATTAGATAAAGATTGATTAAATTTTTGTCTGATTTCTTTCCTGGCTGCCATCCTACTCATATCTGCTAATAGTTCAGCCATCATCTCAATATTATATATATATATATTAAAAATATAATATATATATATATATATATATATATATATATATAATATTAATATAAAACCTCTGTGTCCGGTTTTCCTCTGCCAAAATGATCTTTTTAAGAGCCTGTGAAAAATATTATTTGATGAGGCAAAAGAGATGCATTCAACTGAGTGATCCAATAGCAAGCAAATTAATTTATTTTTAATTAAACAAAAGAGAATTCTGCAAACTGAATAAAGGAGAATATTTACGTATAATATGAGGACAAAAAATAAAGAATTAGCCTATAAGATAAAGGAAAAGAAATGAGAATAGTATAAGCAGCAAAAAACCATTTTTTGATTTATACTTATTATTTTAATATACACTTGAGAGGTATTCTAACTTCCCAGGTAAAATAAAAAAAAAAGCTTTATTTCATCATCTCACTGCCTGCACTTTAAACAACAATTAAAAAAAAACGAAAAATTTCTTCTCGAATAATAACAATTAGATAAATAGATTTGTATTCACCTTTTTTTTTATTAATATATAATTTAAAAATAATAAAGAAATGCAAGTTTGTCTTTCTTTTCTTTTTTTTCAGTCAAGCAAAAATATATATATATGATTCCTTCAATGTTCTAAATGTTGAATCCTCGATCTAGGGTTCTACTATATCTTCGAGATCTGGTAGAGTACCTTGATTGAAAAATTTGAAAGCTTCAAATTTCATGGTCGAATCCAACTGTAAAAAAAAAAAAAGAATTTTATTTAATTTTCTTTGTTATTTGTTGTTCAGTATCATCCTAAGCTTATCCCTAATTTCATTTTTTTAAATCATTGTCAGGATTAGTGTCACAAAGTTAAAAAATCCTACTGATATGTCGAACGCAAGGGGCGATTAGATTTGGTTCAGCAAATATTACTGTATATACTCACCGGCACAATTAACTGCCCACCCTGTTTTTATTTTCTGAGAACATCAGAATATATTTTATTAATAATTATTCAATTACCGGTATTTAAAATTATTTTGACACATGGATTTTAAATCATTTTGAGCATATAAATTTTGAAATTATTTTGGGCGGTTAATTGTGCCGGTGAGTAGGTCCAGAGCAATTACTTAGGCTTGATTGGAGATGTCTGCTCTTTTGGGTGACGATGAATATCCACAAGTGGAGTCTCTTGGGCGTGCAAAAACGAAGCGAATCTTGCGCTTGGCGGAATCTCCATTTCGGACGGCTGCCAAGCCAAGAATCGAAAGTGGGGAAACAGCCGCACACAGCGGGATTTCGCCTCGAAACTTTCCGTGAGGCTGCAGCTCTTTGGGAACCTTATTTTTGGATCACCCCTCGTATAACAAATTAAACAAGTTCATTATCACTTTTCTAATTAAGCATTCATTTAAAGAGTCCGAGAGATTTCTTAATTAAGGAAAAAAATGGGCAAAATAAAAATAAACAAAAAGGGAACAAAGTGAATTTATTATTAAATTATTAAATTATTATTTCTCTTTCATATATGGTCAGATTTTTTTAATTTTTATAAATTAGATATAAATATTGTTATTTCTGCAAGTTTAAAATACACGAAATTATAATATCTTAGGTAAAATATGACTAGAAATGTATCTGTTCTAAAATAATGAATTTTTCGTGTCTGAGTTATTTAACAAATGATATTAGAGTGCCTTTGATCCTGATCAATTTAGAGTTTGTTGCTTCTCTCCCCCTAGCAATATTTGTGGACAGAAGTAAAAGGAAGAAATTTCAATGACGTTACAATAGAACTCAAAATAAGGCCGGCTCTTCACAAAAGCCTTGAGGAAAATTCTAATAAATAGGCTATATCTATTGCAATATTTCTTTCTGGTTAGTGAATTTTAGGCCTACTTGAATAAAATTATCTCGAACAGTTTGACAATTTTTTTCGGGTTTTTTTTTCTAATTTAAAATTATATGTTTTATGATAATGTATATATATATATATATATATATATATTGTATATAAAAATATTTTCAAATATTTGTGAAGATAAGTAGAAAGGAGAGCTAAAACAAATATGTCTTTTGAGCATTTTGCTTAGAGTTATATATACATGTATATATATATATATATAAAATTCCTCACAGTCCCAATAATATTCATAATTAGACTTTATCATAATAAATGATAATCGAGCTGAAGTGACAAATAAATTTGAGTTGGTTGAGTATACAGTCAGGTACAAAACCTCTAAAGGCGACTATACAAGCATCTGCTCACTTGACAAGCATGCATGTGCAATCTTTTTGAACCAGCATGCACAAATTCCCTTCGGCTCCATACAGCACAAGCATGCTTGTGCAAGCAACAGCTTATGCCGAAAATTAAACTAAAAATGTCAGAGACACAATAAATATTAATATTTAAATTAAAATATCATATTAAATAAATATACAATGTCAAGACGTCTATAAAATGGAGGAGAGTTTTGCTTGCGCAAATATGCTTGTGTATGATTAAAATTCAATCGAACATCAAGCTGCTTGCACAATTAAAATGCTTGCGCAAAATTCTCCCACAAACACTACAGTTTGCTTGTACAAAAAAGATTGCACGCTTCTCAAGTTTGCAGTTACGTGTGTAGCCGCCTTAATGAAAAAATTCTTTTTTCGGTATGTTTTATTCACTTACTATCATCAGCCTGTCGTGTATAAAAGGCATGATTGAATTTGTGAAGTTTTCACGATTGTTACAAGTTTTTCTATAACGTATTATGGATTAGCAAGTTGGCGCATTCAGGGTCGAGATCTTAATGAAATTCCTTTGTTCCCTGATATAATAATTCAGTGTAACAAAATATCTGCCATACGTAAACATCGTAAATGTTAATCATTTCTTTTATGTACGACAAAAATTATATGTAAGGCAAGTGAATAAAAGATGACACGAGAAGCTAAACATAATAAGTATTGAGAGTCTTATTTTTGGCTGTCCCTTTTTCCTTCACTTTTTGAGGTCTGCAAACAGCCAATAGTCGCTCGGGGCGGAAGCAATTCAAGGCTTAATGTTTTATCAAGACGCAAAATTCTGTTTTAGCAAATATATATGTACAGTGAACGCCAAAGTTAAGTCCAACCCACGCGTTTTCTACTTGTGATTATTTCATTGTTTTTAAAAAAAATATTACATATTTTTAAATGGAAACTCATGGTTCAAACCAATAAAGATTTTCATTTTCTTTATAAAAACAATTAAACAATCACAAGTAGAAAACGCATGGGTGAGACTTAACTAAATATTGTTGTCTTTTCGAACGATCAGTCTTGCATCCCACAATTTAGACAGCAATTACAAGCAGAGAGACTTGACACAGTAAACTCAAAGTAATAACTAATTTCAGAATAAATAATAACAAAACAAAAAAAAAACATTTAACGAGACTGTGAGAGGCCAAACGTACCATGGAATCGAACCCAAGATCTCCAGCCTTTGTAGGTTGAGGGTCCGATGCTCCGGAAATGTTGGAGATCCTGGGTTCGATTCCCGGAGGTCTCACCAAAAAAAGCATACAGTCTTGTTAAATATATCTCTGACTAGTTAAGTCCGAAACGAGATATTTTGAATACTAATATTTTATTCAAATATATTCTATCATAGATCATATAATTTTAAATTAGAATAAATCTGAAAAAAATTGCACTGAATTAAAAAAAAAAACTGACTGTCTGTTTTTAAACCTTTTTCAGTTATATTCTAGACGTCTTCTTCGCGAGTGGTTTTTTTAATCTACATTATTTTTTCTTATACCATTGCTAATGCAGCTGCAGAATAAGATCCCTCTGTCACCTGAATAATTCCCTTCGCAACTCCATACGTTGCCATCGCAAATGTTGCCACTAAAGCTGCAATTATTTGAGTTCTTCGTTTATTAGGAAAGAAGTCGGGATCATTTGTATTTGTTGTGTTCTTTGATTCTTGTTTCTTTTTTGTTTCAAAACCTAAAAAAAAAATTTATTTAAATTACAAAATCTTGAATATATTCTTGGTGAAGAGTGTGGGGCAACTCCTGAGTCAACTGAGTCCCCTCTAAGGGTTTCTAATATTATTATTATTATTATTAGTAATAAAAAGTGCACGCGCCTGTGTGATGATGTGCGAGTCAAAATTATAAATTCATACTTTCGTTTGACGGAAAAAATAATGTCCAATTTAGTTTTATTGACCTGATATTGAAGGTTGTTCTTTAGAGGTTTATTAATGTACAGTCAATTTATATTAACTGCCACCCCACAGGGAGGTCGGGGGGACTAAATGAACTCCGATTGAAGTAAAATTTGATTTGTGGGTATTTTTTAATATAATAAACAAAATGAGAACGTATACGGAAAAAAAAAAAAAATTTCAAAATCCCGCCCAAGACGGTCGGGGGAGGTAAATGAACTCCGAATGGGGTCAAATTTCATTTACGAGTGTTTTATAATATAAGTAAAAAAATTAGAGGGTATAACTAAAAAAAAAAAATAAAAATCGAAAAATAAGGGACACCCTAATATTTATATATTCAATATATTATATTTTTCTGTGGAAAGCAATCTCTATTTTCTATTTTCTCCATTAAACCAATTAATTATATAACAAACGAAACAGACCAATTATAAATATTATTGAAAATTATGCATTAAACTAATTTTTCGTGTCTAATTACCTTTTACATAACTAGGATAATATTGTCTTAGAATTCTATCTATATATTTAATTAGATTTGAATATCTTTTTAGGAGATTTTGCAGCGCAGCATCTGGGAATGGTGTCTTCAATAAGGGCGCGAGATGTGCAAATAATTTGGCATCTAAAGATCTCGGTGTATCGCCAAATAGAAAATTTTTATCCCCGAGTCTTGCTGACAGTGTATTTAAACATTTACTTGCTTTGGAATATATCTGAAATATTAATGGAAGGAATTAATATAAAAAAATAAAATAATAATAAATAATTGTATATATATATATATATATATACCTGAGGTTCAGCGATTGAAGGCTCCACGTCGAATTCGATGTCATATAAGGAGACTATCAACTCTTTGGCAGTTCTTTCATATTTTCCTGGATAATAATAGTTGAGAGGTAGAGGTAAAGCTTTGGCATACCAAGGTCTTGTTAATGAGATATAATTTTTAGAATTAACCCACCTGAAAAAGAAAAATTATTAATAAATGAGGGTCTTAATGTTAAATATTATACCAGTTAAAAGGTCAGGTTAAGTCAAAATTGATGTGTTGAATAGGAAAGAGGATGCAGTCAAATAATTGAGCCTCTATTTGGTAATAGACACTCTTTATTGGGACGTTTCGAATGAGATCAACTCTCTTATCTTCAGCCTTCAAAGAGAATATTTAAATTTTATGTACATAAATACGATGACCCGGTACATAAATGTACCACAACAATACATAATGGTATATAATAAATGTCCCTGATCATCGCTAATAATGTATAAAATCCGCTGTGACACTTTCATAATTTTCGCCAGCTCTGAAGATAATTCAAATACTTTAGCTACGTCTCTCATTTTCCTACCCTCTTATGAAATTAATAATACAGAGTAGTAATCTATTTCTGATTGTTTTTAAATTTTTTACCAATTATATTGAAGAGCAGGATAAAGATCTTCTTGAATTAGTTGTGAAAACGCAAATATTTCTCCTTTTTGTATCTCAGTTAGTGTAAAATCAGCATCATAGTTCTGAAAATTAAAAGATATATTGATCAGTTAATTTATTTTATTAATATATCAAATAGTGTAACGACATTATGTATTGAGTTTTTCTATTTTAATATGCCATATATATATATATATATATACTTTTGTTAAAATATTTGTACAGCGAGGGACAATATTAAGTCCCGCCCATGCGTTTTCTACTTGTGATTATTTCATTGTTTTTATAAAAGAAAATGAAAATCTTTATTAGAAATTTTCTAGGTTTGCACCATGAAAGTTTCCATTAAAAAATATGTAATATTTTTTTAAAAACAATGAAATAATCACAAGTAGAAAACGCATGGGCGGGACTTAATATTGTCCAACTCTGTTCTCAGCAATTTAAGTAAAATTTAAAAAAAAAAAAAACGTTCACTGACATTGTATTATTATATTATAGGAGTGTCGATATTAAAGCATATTCATATGATTATTTCATGGTTTTATAATGAAAATAATGAAAATTTTTACAGCTTTTTTACTATGATTTGGATCATATAGTAATTTCCTGTTGTTTACTACTACCAAGAGGTTCGAAATATATGCTTGGTTGTAGTATGGTGTTTTGTATTTATAATTGTTAATATTGTAATTGTACGAGTTTTGTGGCTTTTTATAAGCCAATTTTAAGATAAGACTAATATTATTTTAAATATTTCAAGTATTAGACTGTTTATTCTTTTATTAGTTGCAATAATATGCTATATAACATGAACAAGATTGAGGATATGACAATTAATTAACAAAATTTATTTATTAGAAGGAGAATAGGGGTAACTTTGGACATGGTCAGATTTGCTGCTTGTGGGATTTAAAGTTGTCTTAGGTAAAAGTCCATTGTCTTCTATCTATTCCCCATCACCAGGACCTACACTCATAATCAGATTCACTTCTTCTAAAAAATATTGGCAGAAAAGACCGGTGTAAATATAGCTAGCTTTCCGTCACCACTTCAGGTGGATGTATAAGCCTTAAGAGCCGGTTGAAGATGAAAACTGAGTGTTTGATTTATTATTTTCTGACCAAATGTTCCATGTCTAGGGCAATCATTGGATAGACCAATTGTTTTAGCATAAAAATCAATGTGTACAATGTTACCCCGTTATAGGTTTAACATTGAGTAACATTTAATTTTTTTCTGAAATGATTCAATAATTTTCTGTAAAAATATGCTGTAAACATGTTCAGTGCATTCTAATTAATATTGTGAGAATAAATGTTTTGTTGTATTATTCATTATACTGATGCTGTTTATGTTTGACTAAACCTCGGTAGTTCTTAGAAGAAACATATTTTCTGTCACTTTCACTCTAAATTCAAGAAAGTTTTTTAGAAATTATATATATAAGTGTTAAAAAAAATTTTCCTAAACTTACATTTGATTATTCATGTTACTTTTATTTATATTATATTAAGTTGTTAAATACTAGTACCTTTGTCTTCAAAAATTCTATAATTTCGTTGACTTTTGTTAAATTCCTGCTGCCCTGACGAAATACCGGCAGTTGGCCTGTTTGGCTCTTAAATGGATTATTTGTTACGTGAAATTGCAAAGGAACTCCGGAGAATTTTGCATAGGTCTTAAAAAAATAATAAATGCAAATTAGAATAGATATATTAAATAAATAAATAAATAATAAGAAATGTTACCATAATTTCTAAACAAGGTGTATCAATTGAAGGTAAACTCCAATCTCCGGCCCAAATATCTAAATCCATTGGACGATTCATTATATTTATTCTTTTTTTTAATTTTATTTAAATGGATATAAAATTGATTTTCATGTAAAAAATTTGTAATTATAAAAATTCAGACCTGAACAGAACATGTGAAGTTGGAAATAAATTTTATATAACAAATGGCTTCCATATTCAAAAAAGAAAAAACCCTGTTAAGTATATATATATACAATTTATTAAATAACAATAAATAGATATTTTATTCTTAAATATAAAATAAAATTACTGATTAAAATTTTTTTAAAAATGTTCTAACTTTTAAATTTTAAACTGGTGATTTTGTTTTTAATTAATACCTCCCTGGTAGACAATGACAGAAAAAAACCAAGAAACTTAACAATTTATTTTTTAAATATTTCATTTACTATCTTCATAATGCAGTGAAAAAAATACATTTTATTCTTAAAAGATTTAATAAATATAGATACAAAATTATGCAATTTTCTTTTTTGTTTTGCTGTTGATTGAGTTGATTGATCATAGATAATTGAGTATTTGCTTATTTATAAGAAATTTTAAAATTCAATTCGTTATACAATTAATTTTTAAATACGGTAATAAATTATAAAATTAAATAAAATTTTAATAAATATGCAGTTTAGAAACTAAAATAAAACAAAAGAACGACACTTGGTTGCCGCCTCCGTGCCAGGTGATTTTTGCCCCCCCCCACACACATGAGGTATAAAAAACAGTTAAGAATTTTTAAAAAAAAGTGCAGGAGCTGGATTTGAACTCGGGAAGTTTGGTTTCTTGAGAATGGAAAAAATTAGATTGATTAGATTAAATATAGATTGCTGGAGGACGGATTAACCACTTGAGCCACGAATTATTTTTTTTTTTATAAAGGAAAATAAGCTATATAAGAAACATGAAATAATAAAGTATTAAAAAACTTTTAATATTCCACATGTGATATATCATTTTTTAGTATATTTTATGCAGATTAATAATTTATAATCAAAATCTCAAAAGCATGCATGGTTTTAAAATTATTCAATCTGCAAAAGTCACATTGTGAATGCCTTAATGTAATTAAACCAAAAACTCTATATAACATATGATACATGTCATTAATTCTTGAATTCCCCCATTTGGGAGTTATTGGCGATCAAAGTTAAGCTTATTTTCGACCTTATCGACATCAACACTCAATTCTATATATTATCGAAAAAGCTTATTTAGCATTGTCTGATCAAAACCAAATTTTTACCAGAGATTTATAATTAAAAAATGAGTTTTTTTCTGAAGTTTCATTGAGATTGGTAAAGAAATAGATAAAATATTGACTATTTTGTAAATTGAGTTTTAGAATTCGGGATCCCGGATGGGTAAAGAGAGCCGTCTATGAACCGTGTCTAGGCTTGATCTGAGATCCCAAATTCTAAAACTCAATTTACAAAATAGTCAATATTTTATCTATTTCTTTACCAATCTCAATGAAATTTTAGAAAAAGACTCATTTTTTAATTATAAATCTCTGGAAAAAATTTGGTTTTGAACAGACAATGCTAAATAAGCTTTTTTCGATAATATAGAAAATTGAGTGTTGATGTCATTAAGGTCGAAATTAAGCTTAACTTTGATCGCCAATAACTCCCAAATTATATCATATAATTAAAAGGGCTTTAGTTCTCTGGAATCAGGGGGAATTCAAGAATTAATAACATGTATCATATGTTAGATAGAGTTTTTGGTTTATTGATACTGACCATACTGACCAAGAAAAAAATTTACCCCTCCCAAGAAAAAGTTAAAATGACGCCACTGCTTTGAAAATATATTATTTATTTGCAAATGATAATTTTCTAACTTAATTAATTTATAATATATTATATTTTCAAATTACAAATAATGTTATTGTAATGTCGAGAGAAAGGGGGGCATGGAATGTTAGATTTGAAGGTGGCATCGAAGATGGATGGATTATATACATGGGCGTAACTAAAGAATTTGGCTGGGGGGGGGGGGCATGGGACCATCTATCCTCCGGAGGGCCTGGAAAGCCCCATATTTTCTCTATTTTTCTTGGGGCAGGGAGCTTTCTAGGGGGGGGGGGGTGCCACGAGCCTTCTGGGGGGGCATGCCCCCCGGCACCCCCTAATTACGCCCATGCCTCTCCCTCCCCTAACGCGTTACGTAATATGTGGACAACCCCTAAGGTATTTATTTAAAATTTATATAATATTCGTTTATTTAATAAATAAAAATTGGGAGTGCGGAGATTGCTAATAAAGAGAAATAAATAAAAAAAAAAAAACTGTTTGAAAATTTTATATACAGATAAAAGGGAAAATTTCAGAGAATATAGAACGTTGATCCTTTTTATTATCATTTGATTGGTTGAACGGATGGTTAGATTAAAGAAAAAATATATTCTTAATTATTCAATTTTAGTTCCATGTGAATATTCTCTAGGAAATTCTAAACTCATTACAAAAAATCCGATGCGAATTGGATGCGCCGTTTCCGAGTTATAGACAATTGATTTATCAATGTTTTATTCATTTCAAACGTATAAATTAATTCGGCTCTTTATTTGGCCAAAGGAGGGGAGGGTGGCGAGTTGCAGGTTCCCCCACCTCTCCGCTCTGATTGTCGCCAGGCGCCCTCCCCTCGTTTCTAAGAAATATTCTTTCTCTTTTTAAAAATAATAATTAAACAGCTTTTAAGTTAATTTTTTTTTTTTTTGGACATTTGGAAGAATTATAAAAATTGAACGAGAAAAAAAAAATTAATTAAGCAGTCAGAGAAAAAATAAATGATATATATATATTATATATATATTTAGTTAGATGTAAAATCTTCCAATTCTTCATCATCACATGGTTGTTATATTTATTTGAACATAAGCGAAATTTCGATCTTGTATTACTGTAGAGTAGTTAAATATCAAAGTGTAAAATTTAATTTAACTCTTAGATGAAATGATTTGAGTACTTCAAACAATTTTCACAAAATATTACTGATGTACTTTTTAAAAGGGCATTTAAATAATTGATTTATATGAATTTTAATCTAAAAATCTGGTGTGACTGGCGCACAGCACACAACTTTCTCTTACCTTCGGTAATCGAAAGTTGTGTACTGTGCTTGTCACACCAGATTTTTTGTGTCGACATGTATTTAGTTCCCGGCAGTAGGGAATATTTGAATTCAGATGTAAAATTTATAAGTATGGGAAAATATTTATATTTTGTTACCATGGCAACCATTTCTCCTATCTTTTCTATGGAGTGCAAGAGTAAAGTGGTCTTCAAACAATTTTGAGGGCAAAACGAGAATATACATTTGAAAGAGCATCTAAAAAATAATTGATTTTTGAATTTTAATCAAAATCGTTAGAGCGAATTTTGAGAAAATCGAAAAAAACTGAAAAAGTACATCAGTAAAGTACTAGTACTCTTTGGCCGATTTTGATTAAAAGCTTATTTTTCCGGTCCCGGGGGTGTTTAACTTAAATATAAAATTTCAACCTCCTAGCTCAATTCCTTCATGCTTAAAATTGAACACACACACACACACCCACCCACACACACACCCACCCACACACACACACACAGACAGACCATGTCGCGAAAACCACTTTTTTGGATTCAGGGGACCTCAAAACGTGAAGATCCATCAAAATCTCGACATCGAATTTTTGACATGAATCCAATACTTTCTCTCTATATATATATTACATATATACATAGGTAAGAGAAAGTAAAAAGTAAAAGATATAAATTCTGTTACCATGGCAACCATTTCACCTATCTTTCCTATGAAGAACAAGAGTAAAGTGGTCTTCAGAAGATTTCAACGGCAAAATGAGAATATACATTTTAAAGAGCATCTAAAAAATAATTGATTTATTAATTAAAAAAAAAAAATCGTTAGAGCGAATTTTGAGAAAATCGAAAAAAACCTGAAAAACTACATCAGTAAAGTACTAGTACTTTTTGGCTGATTTTGATTAAAAGCTTATTTCCACGCCTCAGGGGGGGTGTCTAACTTAAATATAAAATTTCACCCTCCTAGCTCTATTCTAACACACATAGGCAAGAGAATGTAAAAAAAAAAAAAAAAAATAGGGGGGCCGTCAGATATTTATTTGGTTCCCAACGGGGCCACGACTCAAAAAGTTTAACAAACATTGAACTAAAGGTCTAAAGGGATGGATTTTATTATTTAATATATTTATGAGAAATAAGCATCTCTTTGATTGAAGACAAAATATTTTGAAATTTTATTTTTTCTCAAAGGATTGAATTTTTTATAGATAAATATGCATTCTTTTATTCTTATAGTTAAAAAAAGTTTCGAATAAAATTTTATAAAAGCATAAAAAGATGAAATCAATCACTTTGGCAATTATTTCAAATGATGGGAGAGCATCAATTTGTTTTTTCTAATTCGATCTGCGCCCAGAGTGCAGCTAGGGAGCCTCGCTTCACTCTCGTCTAGGCCTTTCTTCTCGCGCAGATTCGCTTTTCAAAAAATCTCTCTATCTCTCTTATTTTTCGTTGGATTTGTGGAAAAATGCAAAACTGGTCTTTTCAATCAATTATAAAGCTATAGACATTTTTTTATTAAACTACGACCACATAAAATGGGGGTTTATTAATTGCCTTTTACATCTTGAAATTTTAACTGCCTCTTTCATTTTCTAATTATCCTAATTTATTGTTTTTTAATTAAATAAACACATTTAGGCCTTGATATTGATTGAATAACATAGTATATAAAATATTCAAGCAAAAACAATCAAATTTTAGTCTCAAAACGTTCTGAAAATGATTAAAAATCGATTTTCCAAATTTATTTTGACATATTTAATTTTTACTTTCTCTTAAAATTCAAAAAATCAATTATTTTTTTCGATGCTCTTCTCATTTTGTTTTCAAACTTGTTTGAAGACCACCATGGGCGTAACTAGAGAATTTGGCTGGGGGGGGCATGTGACCAGCTATTCTCCGGAGGACCTGGAAAGCCCCATATTTTCTCAATTTTTCTTGGGGCAAGGGGCTTTCTGGGGGTGGGGGGGGCACAAGCCTTCTGGGGGAGAGCTTGGCCCCCCCGGCACCTCCCTAGTTACGCCCATGTCCCCCCAGCGAGGATGGCTCCCCCCAGCCAAATTCTCTAGTTACGCCCATGCTGATGTACTTTTTCAGTTTTTTTTTTTTTTTTTCGATTTTCTCAACTTTCGCTCCTACGATTTAAATCTTTTTCTTTTTATTAGATTAAAATTCATATAATTCATTCAATTATTATTTAGATGCTCTTTTAAAAAGTACATCAGTAATATTTTGTGTTAATTGTTTGAAGTACACTTTGCTGATGTAATTCAGTTTTTTTTTTTATTTTTATTAATTTGATGAATATAATAAAAATAGAAAATAATTTTATTGCTTTTTTTTATTTTTATTTTTTGCTCGATTTAATTGTTCTGAGAATGGGTGACGTCATAATCAGGTTTTATTTTTTAGACGATGGATGACAAGGAGAAAGTTAGCTTCTTTAAGTGACTATCTCTTTCTCACTTGCACTCATGATCTTCCCTCTCTTTCTATTTGGGTAAATAAATCTCAATGCATTAATCCAATACATTTTATTTACTTTTTACTTATAAAATCCAAGTGGCCAAATTTGAAATCTTGTATTAATGTATGGCAGTTAAATATCAAAGTGTAAAATTTAATTTAGATGAAATGATTTGAGTACTTCAAACAATTTTCATAAAATATTACTGATGCACTTTTTAAAAGGACATCTAAATAATAACAAGCCGTCGACGCCCGCCTTCGCGCCTAGCCGGGGGTCTTCGACCCCCTGGACCCCCGCCAGCTTGCTCGGGCCCGCCTGCCGCGAACCCTTGCCTTTTTTTTTTTTTTCATTCACACACACATACACACAGTGATTTCGGTAACTTAGGCCATTTAAGACTTTAAACGATACTCGTATGCTTAATATTATATATCTATTGGGGGGTCCAGGCCAGGGTCGTAACGAGGGCGTGGCAAAACAGGCGCCCGCCACGGGCGCAACTGGGCTGGGGGCGCAAAACAAAGGGGACCGACCGAGTTGTGGTTTTTATTTATCAACATAAGCTTATTTATTAATCAGTGAGGCGCTACGGGGGAAATGGCCAATTTTTAAAATTTTATATTCAAAATAAAATTTAATTTCCAAAAAAAAATATTTTTCTCAAATCTCGGGGGAGCTAATTACCTCATTTACTCCCCCCCTCCCCTTGATATAGACCTATTTAGTTTCCGATTTTCAATTCCTTGAAACTTAATTTAACTTTAGAAAATATAAAATTTTTCAGATGATTACGGCGCTTCGAATTTCGTTTTTCAGTAGGTCCTATTATAGTAGTAATCTGTGGAGTAATTAATTGATCTTGAAATTTGTACTTAAATTAGAAAATATAATATTTTTTAATTTATTTTGACTATAAGACTATAAAAGCATAAAAAGATGACATCAATCAATTTGGCAAATATTTCAACTGATGGGAGAGCATCAATTTGTTTTTTTCTAATTCGATCTGGCGCCCAGAGTGCAGCCAGGGAGCCTCGCTTCACTCCTGTCTAGGCATTTCTTCTCGCGCACAATCGCTTTTCAAAAAGTTGCTATATCTCTCTTATTTTTCGTTGGATTTGTGAAAAAATGCAAAACTGGTCTTTTCAATCAATTATAAAGCTATAGACATTTTTTTATTAAACTACGACCACATAAAATGGGGGTTTGTAATGAGGAGATTGAGAATAAAAACGAGACCCGTAGGAAAAAAATAAAGAAAATAGGGATACCACCAGTAAAAGAAGCTGAAAGATTATATTATTACTAAATGTTGATGGTTGAGAGGTCATGTATAAGGAAGACCTTTATATATATATATTCCTCTCGGCTGCTGAGGCTTTATTGAATTGATTTATTAAATTATATTATACAGATGACAGCCGGGGGGGGTCGGTCGTTCTATATATATATATATATATATATATTTATTTATAGGTCTATACCGCCTATACTCTTAATAACAACGGGTTTCAGAATTGAAAAAATTTCTAAATGAGAAATGGTAAAAATTAAAATTTTTATTTAATAACAAGATTAAAAAAATAGAAATGTCATATCACATAATATGGGAAGTTTTATTATTTATGCAATATATTCATGTGGTAATATAAAAAAAAAATAAAAACAAAATAAATTAATAATTATAATAAATAATTTCTGAAAAAAAAAAAAATTGCAAATTTTATATCAGATTTTGTTTGTTTTTTTACAGTTTTATACCTTTTATACATCGGCCTAGTTTTATCCGCAATAGTTTTATACATGTATAAAACCGTGTATTATACTCGGCGGGATAAAACCTGCCAACTCTGATAATAAATTATTTTAACTTTAAAATTAAACAGGTAAGAATTTTTTAAAATTAATTTTGTTTTTAAAATAATTTTATTCCTTTGAAAAAAGAAAATAAAGAATTTTTAACAGACATCTGAATTTAATTTTTTTTTAAATAATGAAAAATTAATTAAAAGAAAAATAAAAATTTATATAAAAAATTATTCTAAATTATTTTTTAAAGTTAGAATAATTTAATTTATAAAA
>JAKCPI010021895.1:0-19811 GCA_023213315.1 Euborellia annulipes | reverse complement strand
ACCATCGTCAAAGCTGGGTCTGTATTAAAAAGGATGAAATTTCCCTGAGATTTTAAAGAATGAGTCTTATAATTGCTATACTCTTTTGAAATTAAGATGCCCTTCTCACATAAAATTTCGAAATTCGATAGCAGATTCGAACCTCTAACACAAAACGAGAAAGGCATCTCAATTTCAAATAATAATAGCATTTTGTTATTAAAAGTTCATTAAATTGCATATATGGCCCTTCCGGCCCAGGGAAAGTGTTTATGCCATTTTTACACAGACCCAGCACTGATGATGGCCCAAACCTAAGACCGAAACGTAGGCCATGGGCTCATTTCAATAAAGAGACTACATTTTCTGCATTTCTTCTCGTTTTTTTTTTTTTTTTTTTTTTTTTTTTTTTCTTCAACAGAAAATCTTTATATTTTGTTATAAATTCTCCTTGTTTTTGGCCAGGGCCAACAATTATTAAATAATAATAATAAATTCTCCTTTGATTGCAGTATGCTTCAAAAAATTTTGTAAAGACAAATTGAGAATATACGTTTTAAAAAACACCTAAAAAAAAATAAAAATTGTTTATGAATTTTAATCAAAAATCGTATAAAACTCAAAAAGTACATCAGTAAAGTACTAGTATATCTACTCTTTGACTTTAAGTCCAAATAAGCTTTGACTTTAAGTCCATAAGGATAGTGGTAGGCAAAAATTCAAATCAGACAAAAACTGATCAATTTTTATCAGATTTTCCTTTATTTGATCGTCGACATTTCGGACGCCAGTCCCCCTTCCTCAGACAATCAATCGTCAAGCAAATACAGGTGTGGTATTAAATGTGTATGAACATAAAGATTTCAGTCTGATTTATTTTTCTTCCAAATCCTTATCAAGTTAACACTTTTCTCCATCATCAAGTCCAAAGCTTATTTTTTTTAATATAAAATTTCAACCTCGCATCTCTTTTCATTCTTGTCATTTTTTCTCACTGATTTACAATCACGAGACCCGACTTTTTGAAGAATGAAATTATTTTTGATAATATTTATATTAAATATTAAAACTAAATTGCTTGAATTATTGTCTCTATACATCACGGTACACTCGCCTCAATAGTGACGTTGGTATGTCGCCATTTATTTCAACCACTTAATCAGGTCTATTCTCTAAAAACTGATGTTAAAATTTAAAATAAACAAATAGGTGTTAAAAAGTAAAGTAAAAACAATCAGCGTTAAAAAATTATATTCAAAATCACTTCCTTGCCTCAAATAGCTATTCTGTAAACAAAAACTTTAAAGCCAAAGTGTTAACATTTAGTAAATAGTGTTAAAAATTAATGCCATGTCTAGGGGGTGCCTATAATATTTTAACGTCGTGTTTAAAATAAAATTGGCGTCCTTAACCTAAAAAGTAAGGTTATGATTTTGATAGCTTTGAAATAAAAGCAACATGTTAACGTCGCTGTTAAAACTTTGTTTAGAGAATAGCATTTTTTTAACGCTGATTGTTTTTACATTACTTTTTAACACCCATTTGTTTATTTTAAATTTTAAGGTCTCTTTGTAGAGAATAGACCTGAAAATGATTCGAATCGATTGTCCTGGATCCTGTAAAATCAGCTCCTGAGCTCTGAAAAAACGCAGTGTGAGTGTTTTCTTTATATCACCGATTTATTATATTGCACAAAGATATAATCAAACCAAGAAGATGGTCGCAAAAACGTCGTTGTGGGTTTGAATAAAATTTAGAAAAAGAAAATAATAATAATAGCTGATGTGCCTTTTATTCTATCGATTCAGCTATTCGGACACTCTAAGGTCCGAATGATTTCCGTCCACTGCAAACACTTTCAATAAGCCTTTAAAAGCATTCAATATTGCGGCTATTTGCAAGTTACGACTTGTTTACTGCATGTATTTTGTCATTTCTAGGGTAAAAGTGGAGGGATATCGGATTTTGGCACCCTAGGTTTAAGAAAATAATGCCTGGTGATTAATTTTTTTATTTGCATATTTTCAATCTTTGGTATTTTTAAACTCACATTGAGATCAATTTCCTGTAAAAATGTCAGAATGTATGTATGTGTCTGTTGACAAAGCAGAAAGGATTTCGCTTTGCTTGTTGTTTGGCTTTTTTTTTATTCTTTTCTTTTTTGACCATATTTTAGGGAAAGACGTCCGTCCTATTTAAATGACGAGGGTTCCCTTCTTTTTTTTTTCACTCCACTTCACTTCCTTAATTCTAAGGATTGGACACAAAATGAAAAACACCTTTTTTTTTTAGGGGAAATTTGTTCGTTTTTAAAATTCCGTGCCGGATTATCTCCTCACTTGACTCACAATATGAATCAAGGATATTTTCTATTTCCATTAATACATGTACTTTACCGTCAAAATATTAAGGGGGTTCAGGAGTGACGTCAAAAAGTACTTTAAAAAAATTAGACAATTATAAGGAATTTTTTTTTTTTTTTTTTTTAAGGTCCTTCTCGGCATCTAAGGCCATTTAGACCCCATCCCTATTTATTTCAAATGATTTGTAGTCAAATCAAATGAAATAAATTTTTCTCGCTTGGGATGGGAAGCGAACCCGGGACTCCGGTGCGAGAAATTATAAGGAATTTTTCAATGCTGTTTTTTTTTTAAATGAATTATATTCATAAGAGATTATTGGGACATCGAGTTAGAATTTGTTTAATGACTTATTAAAAAATTATCGTAACTAATTTTTTTGTTATCAAGCAAATACAAAAAAATAATCTGTCCCAATAATCTTTAATTTTTTTGAAATTTAAAAATGAATTTATTGTTATTATTAATCACATATTAATTAAGAAATTTTTAAAATAAGCTTACAAGTTAGATGATTTATTTAAAAATCAACTGTCAAATTAGTTCAGCATTCGTGCAATAGATGGCAGGCTAGTCTAACAGACGATATAGTATTAGCCTATATCTGGCCTATATTTATATGCTTTTATAAAAGTTATATAATATATAATAACATTTATAAAGTATTTATTGTTAAAAGATCAATGAAAATCAACCAAATGCATTAAATATTATTAGCTATCATTCTGACATCTCTTGGCAAATTTTTGAATTACTTGATTTATAGGGTATACTTTTTAATGACACACAATCGGGAAAAACATGCGTAACACCTTCGCTCCCGTTTCCCCTTAAATATAAAAGCAAAGTATTATGATCGTTAACCCCTCCAATATGTTTTATATATTTTTATTAAGCCCCAAAAATATCTAAATGCATGTGTAGATTTTTTGTTGCTTATATCTCAGTAACTATTCATTGGATTAGGAAGAAGTTTGGCAAATTTATAACCCTAAGTGGTCGTAAGAAGCTATTAAAACGAGGAGTTTAATCGACCCACAAGGAGCAGTAAATCTTTATTTCTCACCTTCCACTGGACCAAATCTTCTGAACCTCAGAATTAATAATTAAGACTGTTTATGTCCAGCCTTTGACTAAATTTCATAACAATCCGTTAAGTAGAATAGGATTTATTCTCAAAGCACAAAAAATAAAAAATAGCGATAAGGTGTGATGATCAAGATATGAATGCTTAGAGACAAATCTGTGTTTTTAAGAGGGCATTAAAAGGGAGGAGCCAGTGAATCGGGAAAATGACCTCTCTGGTTAAGTAGGTGATTTCCACATCATCGTATAAAGCAAATCTTTTGAAATTCAGCGGTAACAATTAAGATGTTTGACTCTCTTTCCTTGGAGCAAATTTCAGAGGAAATTTATTTTCAAAAAAAAAAAAAACTGAGTATAAGATGATAAAGACCCCCTCCCTCCACGTGGCCGAGAGGTTAAATGCCAATATTGATTCAAATTTGGCTGATATTTCCATCTCCTCGTTATAATATTGATATTCTTAAAGTCAAGGTGTGCGGGTTCTGTTTCCAGACAGCCCGATGAATCTCTATTTATATAATTCGCTAATGTCCGTCTCTCTGTCACGGTCTCTCTTTGGGCAACTTCCCCTTGGAATTTCGAAACGAATTTTTTTATTCTTAAAGAGGACCTTCTAGGTATTATTTTCGTCCCGAAATTCCTATAACTTTTTGAGTTATTAATTGTTGAAGTTAACGATTTCTCTCATAGGAAATATTTATGAATTCTTTGCATTTATGTGTTCTATGGATGTAAATAAATCCTCAAACAGGCATTGGATTGGAATAGAAATAACGTCATCACATTGAGTTCGTATTATAAGTATTGTATTGTATTGTATTTTTTTTTTTTTTAACATTCACACTTTTTTCTCATTCACACAGTCTTTTCGGCAACTTAGGCCATATAAGACTTTAAACGATACTCGTATTTATATAATATATATTTATTTGGGGTCCAGGCATTCTTATTTAAGCCATTTGGTATCCAAGTGGCTTAAATAAAATCATCGGACTGCCTGGGGTCCGAACCCGCGACGTTCGGTATAGAAGGTAGGCACGCTACCTATTACTCCGTGGGCAAGTATTGTATTTAAGCTTGTTTCTTTTCAAGTAATCGAAAGTAACGCTGAATTGGTTGCCCAGAAGAAGATGGCTGTTGAACGTCACCTATATATATGAATATTTTTTTCTCAACATAATTCTATGTATCTATTTGTAAATAAATAAAAAATAATAATATAAAAGTCAAATGGACGAAGAAACCGAAAGAACGGGGGTTTTGTCACTTTGTTTCCTCAATTTTCATCTAAAAAAGTTATAATATATTTTTGTTTTTGCTGCTCCCTTTTTAAACGAAATGCGGGGCACCATGGGCGTGCCAATTCTCTTCTCTCTCTCTGCACTAGACAATGAAATTGAATTTTTTTTTTTTTAAATGTTTTGATTGATATTAATATAGCAACAACTTGTGACATGTCTAAATTTATCTTCAGCCCGTAACATATCGATTTTGATTTATTATTAGATACATTTTTTTTTTTTTTTGTTTTATCTCTAAAAGATAATGGTGTGTTCAGATTTAACATTTCTATTCAAAATATAAATTGAATTGACGACGTCGACTCGCTCAACAGGAAATAGATGAGAGGCCCGGCCCGCCCGGCCCTCGGCCCAATTAATATAAATTCTATTCTATTCTCTTAAGGGTATTAGTAGTGACAAAATAAATTGGCACTCTCTCGTTTGATCCTTTATTAGATGAGTTAATAGCCACTTTTCGCAAGTGTTTGGCATCTAATTCAATCAACTCGCAGCCCATCTCACGTTTGAATATCAATGACCATTAGAGCATTTTCAGTCAATTTAAAAGTCTGGCGTAATTCAGCACATCACACCCTCCGGTTGTGTGATGTGCTCTCACACTAGATTTTTTTTTGTATGGAAATATATTTAGTTTCCGATAGTACTGAGAAATTTCCGACTTAACCAAGTACTTTTCTTATCAAATTTATTTTTATTTTTCTACATAGTCTCCTTGCAAGTCTACAAACTTCTCCCACCCAGAGAGCTTTGAATATTGTAATATTACTGCAATATTCCAAGCTCTCTGGGCTCCCATCTCGTTAAACCGTCGAAATAGTACTCGGCGTCTTTTTCTTCAAAATAATTGTTTATGAAGGTGATGGCCTCTTCGTTTGACGAAGTGTAACTTTGAAAAAAGTCGTTCGGGGCTAAATTCGGTGAGTAAGGAGGCAGTTCAAATCGCAATTTGTGGATTTTCGCCATGCCAACCGCTAAGGTATAAGATGGCTTGTTATCTTGGGAAACAAAAATTTCCTTTTTGTCCAAGAGTCGCCGTTTTTCTGTAATTTCTGCTATTAGCTTGTCAAGTAATGATGATCTTGTAATTGTTTTTCTTTGTTGAGGATGGTCAATAAAAATAACTCCCTGAGTCGTCGTCATTTTCCCTGCCGAAAAAAAAACAGTTTTTGCTTTTGTCGCGTCACGCCCCATGGGGGTAGCTAACATAAATATAACATTTCAACCTTCTAGTTCATTTCTTTCTTGAGATATTTTGTTCCCACACACAAAGACGGACCATGTTGCGAAAAACACTTTTTTGGACTCAGGGGACTTCAAAACATGTATATCCATCAAAAATCTCGACATCAAATTTTTGACATGAATCCAATACTTTCTCTCTATATATATTAACATATATAGAGGTAAGAGAAAGTAAAAATGGCAAAATATCATTTCAGGCAAAAGAGATCATAGTTTAAGTAAAATGGAAATAAAGATAAAAAAAATAACTTATTATTTAAGACTATATCTCTGAAGACTGCCTTTGGCTATTTCTTTTATTATTTATTTATTCCTTTCTTTTTTTGGGGTTTTCCTTTTTCAAATTCAGCCGAAAATATTAAAAAATTTATTATATTTCTCTATCAAAAACTCGTAGGGGAAAAAATATAATCATATGAAATAAAAAAAAATAAAAGATTATTTTTGAGCCCAGTTCACTCTGCAAATGATCGATATTTAGAGTAATGTCTTTTGGACATGCTACTTACTTTTAAACGTTAGCATAACTCAGAGATGAGGGGAGGAACCTTAACACTTTTACTTTTTACTTTTTCTTTTGTTTATAAGTTTATATAATAGGCTAATAATAAAAAGAAAAATCTTAGGTGTACAAAGATCATTTCGTTTTGGTGTGTGGTGGGGGTGATATCTTTTTGTTTAAATATTATACTTGTGAAAACTGATAAGTTTCTTGACGTTGAGAGATAATGTAATCATTGCCAAACCACACAGATCCAACTCAAAATTTGCTATTTTATATTTTTGTTAATTTTTTTTCCTTTAAAGCACATTTGAATTTTAACTTTTTTTGTTTGTTTTTGTTTAAAACAAAATTGGAGAAAGCCACTCGCAATAATGGAACCGTATTGCATTGTATTGGGTTTGGTGCGTGCACTATATTTTACAAAAACAAGTAAATAGAAAAAATAAGGCATTCATGGAGTCGAACCCACTTTCTTCTGATGACAAAGCTCTACTGGGGCCCTGTTTTTTGTTCGACCTTTTTTTTTCTGTAGTAGGCTATACGAATCTCATTTGACCTTTTTTTATTTTAGTATTCGAATTTCGTACAAGCATTTTTTTTTTTGTAATTTTTTTCCCGGATTTATGATATAAAATGAATTTATTATGAAATTAAAAAAAAGCCGGGGATTTTGGGAAAAAGCTGGAAATTTAGGGAAAAAAGCGGGAAAGCCGGATGCTCTAGGGCGCCTATGTCGGAATTGCAGGGGCGCCAAAGGCTCCGCCTAGGGCGGGGGGGGGCCTTCGCCCCCATCTAGATACGCTACTGTTAATATATTATGAATAATAGATATTCATTAACTCAAATAGCCGCCCTCAGACTTGGGGTAGTGGCTAGCGGGCTGGCTACCATACCAACAGTTGGGTGATTTTATTTAAGCCATTTGGATACCAAAATGCCTGGACCCCAAATAAGGGCGGATACAAGGGGGGGGTAAAGGGGGTAATTACCTCCCCCCCCCAAGATTCGGAAAAAAATACCTTTTTTTTCGCAAAAAAATTTATTTTTAATGTAAAATTTTTAAATTAATACTTAAAAATTTGATGTGTATTTATATTCTGGCAAACAAGTACAGAATGCGCTTTTAAATTACCGAAATTAAAAAAAAAAATAGTGTACTGTGCGACGAGTCACACCAGATTACCCCCCCCCGAGAAACACCTCTGGATCCGCCCTTGACCCCAAATAAGTATATGTTATTAAATAACGGTTATCGTAAAGTGTGAGTGGCCTGAGTTGCCGAAAAGAGTGTGTGAATGTGTGTGTGAATGTGTATGGGAAAAAAGTGTGAGTGTTAAAAAAAAAAAACGCAGACTGAAGCAAAATAGGTACATTTCGAGTACAAATCGGCAGATCTTAACCTATTTTCGACTGATTTTAAAAGTTTGATTAAATTAAATTAACATTTTAATTTATTTTTAAAAAAGGCTTAGTGTCCTTGGTTGTCTTAAATTTATTCACTGACATACATACATCGTTTGTAACAATAGTTATTGGCAGGCATATCTTAATATGGCATATGTCCCTAATAATTCTTTTAATTGTATTTTGCAGGTGCTGGACCAGAGACTCTGGTATGCGGTGTGGGTGGCTGCTGCACTGGCCCCATGGAAAAGAAACTTCCAAGCCCAGAGTAGAAAGGCCTTCGAGTCTGCTGTTAAAGACGCCCTCGACAGGCTCGCTAAGTAAATAAATAATACATTCTCTCTCTCATAAATATATTTACAATAACGAATGCCATGTTCTATAAATGCTTGAGGTTTTGGCATTCATTAAATACTCTCTTATATGCATCTATCCTCTCTCAAAGTATTTGGAATTCTTTCTACTAGCCGAAGGTGTCGTCTTATGGCCCACCATTTTCACAATTAGAAATCATTAGACCTATTAAATTTTTATATTTTAAATAGCCGTACAGTCAGGGGGACTTTGCCCCCCCCCCCCGCCCACTGAACCCTAAGTTGACTCGGGCCCGGCTGCGCCGGTCTCTCGACTTTTCAAGTGCAGCAATTTTTCAGTTAACTCATTTAAGGCGAAAACATATAGCTATCTAGCTTGTTAAAAAAAATACCACTCTTTTCTATATACCCTATATTATAATAATAGCGAAATGTCCGTCGGTCTGTCTATCTTTATTCAATCGGAGCCCCATCCCCGATTTCTCTAAGGAAAAATATAAAAATTTAATTATACTACTGTGATCAAAGAGTAATAAGACTTTTTTAAATTAAATCGCGCGGGTAAAACCAAATCGGTTTATTTTATTTTTTTCTTAGGTTGGTAGGACCCTAACTGACAATGCTGTCAAATTTTGAGACCATCACTAGTATTTGTGTTACGCTTGTTTTTTAAAATTCGGAAATTTCATTCGGCGATTTTTAACATAAGTGAAAAAATTCAGCAAAGATATTTCATAAAATTTTGCTTGAAAAATGGTTTTCCGGCAACCCAGACGTTGGAAATGTTGCAGAAGGCCTTTGGTGTGAATACCATGTCCCGTGCCAGTGTTTTTGATTGGTATAAATTGTTCAAAGAAGGAAGAAAACGCGTTGATTACGATGAACGTTCTGGTCGGCCTTCGACGTCTACTGATATGAATCACGTCTGGGGAAATTCAAAATTTTGTGCTGAAAAATCGTCGTCTTACAATCAGTGGCGGTCCCAGGATTTTGTCAAGGGGGGCCCAATTTTTTTTTTTTTTTTTAATTCAGTTAAGCTCTTTTTTTTTTTTTGGCAGCGAAGGCCATTTAGACCTATTTTATATATTTTTTTCACCTGGTTTGGTAGCCAATGGTCAAAATTTATGATGTAGGGAAGGTAAAGAATAGGGTGGCGCTAAAATCCGACTAATTTTTTTTTTCGACCTCGTGTTAGTCTAAATTCGAAGAGAGGTCGATTTGCACGTATTTTACATGAAATCTAATATGTTAAATAATATATCGTGAATAGAATTTTTAAAAACTAATTTTTTTTCAAAATTGCACAATAAAGCCCAGATAGCACAGTACGTCTTATGTACGACATAAGACGCACAGTTCGTCTTATGTACGTGCATAAGACGAACTGTGCTATCTGGGAGATAATTTTATCACGAATCCAATGATGTACGTTTGCCTGCGGAAAGCCTGTGCTGAATCCCGGTTGTTGCGGTTACTTTACAGATGCACTTTTTCGGTTTTTTTGGAGATTTTCTCAAAATTTCCTCTTACGATTTTGATTAAAATTCAAAAAACAATTATTTTTTAGACTCTCTTTAAAATGTATATTCTCATTTTCGGGTTGAAATCTTTTGAAAACCATTTTACTCTTGTACTTCATAGGAAAGAGAAGAAATGGTTGGCATGGTAACAAAATATTAATATTTTCCTATACTTATAAATTTTACATCTTGAATTAGAATGTACCGTACTGTCAGAAATTAAAAATTTGTCGACACAAACAAATCTGGTGTGAGAAGCACAGGACATAATTTTCGGTTCTTCTTAGGTAATCGAAACTTATGTACCATGGCAACCATTTCTCCTATCTTTCCTATGAAGTACAAGAGTAAATTAAAGTGTTCTTCAAAAGTTTTCAACCAGATAATGAGAATATACATTTATTTTAAGAGAGTCTAAAAAATAATTATTTTTTGAATTTTTAATCAAAATCGTAAGAGGAAATTTTGAGAAAATCTAAAAAAAAAAAAAACGAAAAAGTGCATCTGTAAAGTAACCGCAGCAACCGGGATTCAGCACAGGTTTTCCGCAGGCAACCGTACATCATTGGATTTATGATAAAATTATCTTTATTGTGTAATTTTGAAAAAAAAAAAATTAGTTTTTAAATTTGTAATTAATTATAGTTTGCACAGGAATTTTTCAGGCAACCTATTCAAGATATATTATTTAACATATTAAATGTCATGTAAAATAAGTTTCATCCAATAAACAGCTGGGTGCAAATCGACCTCTCTTCGGATCCCCTACTACAGGTGTATATGACAATATTTTAGTTTCTCATGTTTTAAGAGACCTCTCCAAAGAAGAGCTCAAAAAAATTTTTTAAGGGTTTAAAACTTGAGAAACGTATTTTTTCTCGTCTAAAATTTTACCATAACGAGAAAAAAAAAATCGATTTTTGACGAATTTAAAATTTTTACAAATTTTGAGGGGGTATGGAAACATTTTTGAAAATGAGGCATTGAAATTTGCGTTTTAGATACCCTGAGACGTGAAAAATTTATAATTTTTTTGTTTAGTTTTAAAATATTAATAAAACTTTTGAATTTTTGTCTGTCCAAGGGGGGGGGGGCCCGGGCCCCTCTGGGCCCCCCCTGGGACCGCTAGTACTTACAATTAAAAACCTTGTAGACATGACCAAAATATCATTTGGCTCCATACAATCGATTTTGAAAGTTCAGTTGGGTGGTTTTTCCACCACGATAATGCACCATCTCATCTTCTTCGTGACTTTCTCGCCAAAATTTCCACTCATATCGTCGCCCAACCGCCGTATTCGCCTGAATTGGCTCCGTCGGACTTCTGGCTGTTTCCCAAACTGAAGCGGCCCCTCCGTGGCCATCCTTTTGACACGATTGACGAGATAAAAGCCGCATCATTGAAGTAATTAAAGGCCATCCCGTAAATCGAGTAACACAATTGTAAAAAACGTTGGCATAAGTGTATTATTGCGGAAGGGGACTACTTTGAAGGAGATGAAATAAATTTGGAAAAATCTTCAACCGTTGTGTTTTATTTCAAGTCTTTCTACTTTTTGATCACAATTTTTATGATTTTTCATTTGAGAGATTATGATTTAATTAATTTATTAATTATTTAATTTTACTTTTTCATAAGGCAAAATTCAATGCTTTCCAATGGGCAAATTCCGGACTTTCTGGAATTTTGCGCTTCCCCTTTAGAGAATTTCGGGATCCCACTCTTTTTCCTGGACTCCCCATATTGTCCTCTATAAGACTGTAAAATTTCGTTTCAAAATTCCAACGGGAAATTGGTCAAACAGAGTGTGACAAACGGACAGACGGACGGACACCAAGCTATTATATATTTGGCCTTTGATTTGACAAAAAACTATATTTTTCTTTTCTGGAAAGAATTTTGTTTCCCCCCCAATATATTGTATGAAATTTGTCTACCTCTTCTATCCTCGACCTTATTATTCCCGCGGTGCGGGGTCGGCGTATTGTATGAAATCTGTACTTACAAGTTTTTTTTTTTTTAATCCCCCCCAAAAAAATCCCAAAAAAAAAAAAATAAAAAAAAAATATACCTTCTTTAAAACCCACAATAAAATAAAAAAAAAAAATTTAAAAAAATAAAAAATCTAACCTTTTTCTAAAAAATTTTAAAGCGACGTTAACATGTTGCTTTTATTTCAAAGCTAACAAAATCATAACCTTACTTTTTAGGTTAAGGACGCCATGTTTATTTTAAACACCACTTTAAAGTAGTAAAGGCACCCCCTAGACTTGCCATTAATTTTTAACACTATTTACTAAATGTTAACGCTTTGGCTTTAAAGTTTTTGTTTACAGAATAGCTATTTGGTCCAAGGAATTTGATTTTGAATAGCATTTTTTAACGCTGATTGTATTTACATTACTTTTTAACACCTATTTGTTTATTTTAAATTTTAACGTCTGTTTTTAGAGAATAGAGCTGAATAGCTTTTAAGAGATCCCAGGGCAGACAGCAAAATTCAATAGCTACCAATCATATTAAAATAAATATCGGTAATCGAAAGGTGTGTGCTGTGCGATCCAGTCACACCAGACTTTTTTAAATAATAATTAAATGGGCCTTTTTTGTTGTTATAGAACGACAATAACAACAACACATGGCCCATATAGGAATGATTTATTACGTTGCATTATATGTAAATTTGAAAGCATTAGAGCGAAATATCAAGAATTTTAATTTTATATTTTTTTTTTTTTCCTAAGAGGGAGGGTTAAAAAAAAAAATTAGGTGTTAAAAAATGGCACGGAACTTTTCTATAACACGATAAGACAATCAACGTGTGACAAATCTAAATATATAGACTATATGATAATGCAAACCCTCAGTTCGGTATTAACAAAGAAAGATTAAAATCCCCTAACGTATTTTTTTTTAATAAGAGAAAGTTAACTAACTTATCTAAAAAGAGCACCACAGGCTCGAGGCAAGTGACGCTGACGCGTTTATATAAAATCTCAATTTATTAAAATCAAAGGAACCTGAAATTATAATTTCCTCTTTATTGATTTATTATAAGGGATGTTGTTGACCTTTTTGTTGTTTTTGTTGATATGTCAGATGAGGTGACTGACTCGTATGCAAACAACCAAAAAATTTTTGGAAAATAAAAAAAGATTTCTTTAATTTTTTATTTAAAATTGATTTGAAAATTCTTTTATTTTTTTTTCCACCCAATAGCTGCTGCTACTAATAATGAAAATGAAAAGAAAATCAATAAAATTGGAAATCAAAAATTTATAAGTTTTTGTTGTAAACTCAACCAAATTCAAATTAGATCGAAGATGGACATATTTACTTGTTGACTTTAAAGACGATAAGAATTGATCGAATTTTGGTATTTTTAAGGCTTTTACAATTGTTATCGTTAATAGAGACTTTTTTTTTAGATACCATCTTTAGGGCCAGGTTAATTTCTGAAAAATATATTGATCCTCCCCAAGTTATACGCTGCTGATCAGGGGGCGGCAAAATAGGAAAAGTTGTCCACAAAAACAAAATGAAATTAACAGGTGCCCCCTCCCCTTCAACCACCCCAACACTGAGAAATACCCTAACACCCCGGTGAACTTCTGATTACCTATACTAGCGTTTCTCAACCTTTTTTGCCCCGCGGATCAGGAAAATTTGTAAAAAAATTCTCTGATTAGTGATATTTTTTTAACAACAAAATTTTTAAGTTAATTGTAACATTTTTATTATTATTTAAATGTAAAGATATGTAATCATGGTATACCTGATATATACATATAATAAATTGAGTATAAAAATCTTTAACAAAAATCACAGAAAATTATAAAAAAAATTAAATAAAAAGATTGTCCGCGGACCAGTAAAATTTCTCCGTGGACCGCTGGTGGTCCACCGGACCTGCGGTTGAGAATAGCTGACCTATACTATTTCAACATCAAATAATTTTCTATTTAAAAAAAAAAATTTAGGTATGTAAATAAGCACGATTTTATCACAAATTTTGCCGCCCCAGGCGCGTGCCTAGTTCGCCACTTGGTAAATACGACCCTGGAAATTAGATATTAAGATAAGTTTGAAAAGTGAACATATCGCAATTAAAGGTATCCAAGAAATTAACAAATTCTATTTAACTATATTATGGATAATTTATAAACATATTCGTATTGCAAATTCCCAACTCCTCTAAGAAACAAGAATTGCATTTATTCGTGGTGGATATATGGTTAGGTCCGTGATGCCCGGGCCTAAAGCTAGGGCGGCAAAATATTAGAGGCGATAAAATTTTAGACTCAAATTTAAAGAAAGATTAAATTTTTATAATCAATTTGGCTTAGTTACAGTGACGGCGCGTGAGAAGGGAATTAAATTTTGTCCCCCCTAACAAATCTATATAGTTCTGGCCCTGGTTTGGCATTTCTTGTGCCTACCCTTTTGATAATTTCGAGACCCGAGTATTTTTCCTGGACTCTCAACGTCCTATATAAGACTGCAAAAGTTCGTTACAAAATTCCAACTGGAAGTTGATCAAATAGAGCGTGACAGACAGACGGACACTCCGCAATTATATATAGAGTGCTGTTCCAGCATTCACCCTTTAAAATATCTCTTCTTCTCTCCGCTCTTGTGATAATCGTTTAATATCAGATATTTTATACTCACTAGTGCACTAAATCGATTGTTAAATCGCAGGGCCCAACTGATAAAAGTCAATTCAATCTTTATCCTCACTCCCTTTATATAATAATAGGTTGTCAACCAAGGCTAATCCCAAAATCATGGAAAGTTAATCACAATAGATATATAATCCTATAAATCTTTTGCTTGATAATAGCCTATATTTTAATCTATAATCAAATTCATTAGGAAAATAAGATTTTAGCTAATTTGCAATCAAGCTTAATAACTAAAAATTAAATATAATCAAATACATAAAATTATTTTAACAAATACAATATTAATTTTTACTTTCTCTTACCTCTATATACATGTTAATATATATAGAGAGAAGATATTGGATCCATGCCAAAAATTCGATGTCGAGATTTTGATGGATATACACGTTTTGAGGCCTCCTGAATCCAAAAAAGTGGTTTTCGGGACATGGTCTGTCTGTGTGTCTGTGAACAAAATATCTCAAGAACAGAAAGAGCTAGGATGTTTTATATTTAAGTTAGGCACCCTCCTGGGACGTGACACGAAGCTTTAGAACAAAATCGGCCAAAAAGTACTAGTACTTTACTGATGTACTTTTTCTGTTTTTTTCGATTTTCTCAAAATTCTCTCCAATGATTTTTTTTTAATTCATAAATCAACTATTTTTTAGAAGCTCTTTAAAATGTACCTTCTCATTTTGCCATTCAAATCTTTTGAAGACCACTTTACTTTGTACTCCATTTATATAGAGGTAAGAGAAAGTAAAAAATTATATTTTTATACAAAATATACTGTATATACGTGTATTATGTAAATATCTTTAGGACTAACTAATTCGTCCTAGGAGCGTTTGGATAAACTAATTTGGCATAGGAGAAACCAGTTTATCCTAACGCACTTTTTTAAATGTGTTTTTATTATATTTAATATCACGGCTAAACTAGTTTATCCTAAGACAATAGTTACGAATACTTTCAAAGGCGAGGTTTTTCTAAAGTTGTTTTAATTTAAGGAGAACCTTGCTGCAACGGACCTAATCAGACTTGGTTGGGACGCCTGCAAGTTTTTTTTAAATTTAAAAAGAAGATCCATACGTTCATTCCTTTGGCAAAACTAGAATCCATCGCAAGAATTAGGAAAGAGAACCAATTTATCCGAACTAAAAAAGAGTATGGCCTGTAGCATATATAAAAATATAATGAAACCATTTTGGGGGCTTGGGGGGCTCAAGTCCCTGGCTATAAGACGCTATAACCTTCGTTTTGCTCATATACCAACGAGAACTGACGTCATTTACTTCAACATATTAAAGAAGTCCACCAAAAGCTGGCGTCGCGGCTAGTACACGTAATAAAGCGTTTAAATTATTCTTTAAAAAAAAAAAAAAAAATAGCGTGTTATAATCATATTATATTTTTTAATAAAAATATTATTATTTTTTTTTAAATAATTCCCTTCATCGGGTTGATTATTTTCCATGTTAAAATAAAGGGTAGCTGTGAGGGAGCAAATGAGATTAGCTAGCCAGCCAGCTAGCATCTCTCTCTCCACCACCCCCCCTCTCCTCTCTCGCTCATCTAATATTTTAAAGCCATTGATGCACATTTTATATAACGCCCATCGATTTCTATTTCGGTTCAATCATGTCAATGACCTCCATTCAAATTTATTCTAAATAGATTTTAATTTTACTCATTATCATAAAATCTCAATTTAGAATTTCATTTTTTTTTTTTTTTTTCAAAAATTAAAACAATTAAAAAAAAGAGATGGATTTTTATTTTAAACTAGTTATATAGCCAGATTTCGGCGGCCGACACCATGTCATATTTAAATTATTAATTTAATTAGACTTGTTCAAATTTATTACTAGTCATTAACCGCCTAATTCATAAAAGAGGATTTAAAAAGCCTTTTAACTAATCAATTGTTAAACGATAATATGTATTTTAGTAAACTTTCTATTCATAAACACATTTAAACTGTAGATTAACTAACATCAAATTTAAGCAAATAAAGTTTGGCAACATGGCAAAAACCTCCGCCATTTTGCAAAATTCGTTGCATTAAGCTGACATCTGGAGGACATTAAGAAATATAGTTATATGTCAAACTAATTTGTTTTGATCGTTTTTAATAAGATCCTTATAGAATTAATACAAATAATTGGACAAATCAACATTATTGTGATTTAAATGAATATGGAAAAATAAGAAAAATTTAATATTATGAAAAATAAGAAAAAGAAGCCAAAATTTGACTGAGGAAGAAAAAGATAAATATTTTTGGCATAGCCACTGATTTTTGATTATTTTAATAAAAAAAAATATTTATTTCACTAATTACTTGTCTTTAAATTAAAACAAATCTAACATAGCAAAATATCGTACAAAACAGAATTGAACACGAATAAAGAAAAACAGACAAAATGAAAAGAAATATGTCAGAGGTTAGTTTTTTCAAATAATTCATTTAATTCCATTTGGACTAGATGCTAATAAGCACACCCCTTTTTTCAGTTTCAATGCATTCTCCAAAGGAACTGAAAGGAATTTAAATCAATTAAAAGTCATTTGAGCTCAATAAAAATAAGCTAAATAAAAATACATTTGTATAAATACTTAAGTTTGATTTGATAAATATTTAAATATGTTTAAATATCAAATATCAATCAATCAATTAAATATGTTTGAATTCCTATCAAATATTGAAAGTCAAATGTAACTAATTAATAGTAACAGATTTTAAGATCTTAAAAAAAAAGATTTTGAGGTTAGGTTAAACTTAAAATGTTAATTAGTGAGCTTAAACAAAGGGTCTCGGCATTTTAGTTAAAATAGGAATTTAATCTAGATTTTAGGCCTAAAATACGTTTATGAATTAAGATTTGCTAAAATGCTTTTTAAATGGTCTTAAAACATAAATGTTTATCCAAATGACAAAAAATTAAGTTAAAATTGTTGAATATTTATGTCTTAAAATAAAAGCGTGGAACGATAATTGAAATTTACTTAAAATAAGTGCATGACAAAACACTTGTTCTAATTCTATGAATTCGTTGCATCTTTGAAATGTGAACTAAACGAACATACGAACCTTTGAACCCTTTCAAATCAATATAATTAAAGAGTAATAAAGAAAATTTGTAATTTTGTCCAAGTTTTTAATAACAGACAATTCTTTAATCTATCAATGAGCGCCCTTCGCTTTGAAGTCATAAATAGCCCTTGACTTATGGCTCTGAACAGGAGCTTTAAAAAATATAGCGATATTTGAAATGCTGGTGAGTCTTTTTTCGGCATCGGAGGTCATTTAAACCTAGGATTACCATAGTACGGACAGTCCGGATTTGGAACAAGTGTCCGGATTTGAGAAATGTCCGGTTTTTACTAATGAATCGAAAACGTGGCCAATTTGGGGAATTTTACTCCGCGCCTCGCCACGTGTTATCTACTGTATGTAAATATTTCATGAAATTTAAGTGATATTAAACGGCTTAATTTTAATAAATTTGTATTATTAAATAATACTTATTTTTACTTTCTCTTACCCTATAATTTAATTTTAAAAGCTTATAAATCAAACTAACATGTAAGTTTGATAATTTATTTTTTACGTCTCAGGAGAGCTAAAGAAGCAGATTTCAGTGCTTAATTTCAAAAAATTTTCGATGCCAATAAAGACCTTAATGAAATTAAAAAAAAAAAATTTCAAATTTTTTTTTTTTTTTGGAATGGGTGCATAAGGTCCGAAGACCTATAATGACCAATAGTCACATGCAGCCAGGAAGAAAATAAAAACAAAAGGAGAAGCATAAAGGGGAAACTCAACTGCGGGAACTGAGAAGATGCCTGTTGAGGTTAGACTTGAAAGTCTGAAGATTGTAGGTTTTGGGGAAGATAGACGCAGGGAGCTTGTTCCAATCACGGGAGGTCATGGGGACAAAGGAAGAATGAAATTGATTTGTTCTGTTAGTCGTGATCTGAACAGCATAGGGATGCTGGGAAGATGCCTCTCTTGTGTTCCGTGAATATGTTGCATTGGGTGGGATAATTGATTTTAATTCGGCAGAGCATTGACCATGGTAATACCTGGGGTGCATTGGACAAAATTTTATTTCCCTACAAGACCAATTTAAGTAACACGAAATAAAAATGATTGATTTTTTCGATATTGTAAATTATACATAGTCTATTGATGTATCGAGAAAAAATATTGATGGAAAATATCGATATCCTGAAATCGATGTTCTTTTATTCTCTTAAAAACATTTCAAATCGATGCTCTAACTACAAAGCAACTCCTAATTTTTATAAAATAAAAAAACTTGAATATTGAATTTATGACAAAACCCACTCACAAGCAGATGCATTTTTTTTGCAAATATTTGTTTTAAATTCTATTTTTTTTATGAATTGCATTCTTATTCAACCTCAGCAAATAATTGGCAAGTATTTTTTTTTTTTTCGTTTGCTGAGTTTTTTAATTTAGATGAAATTCTTGATAAACTGATTCATCATCTTAAATAATTGAAGAATTCTATAAAAAAAAAAAAAAAAAAATTGATTAAAGTGCATTTTTATTGAAAAGAGAAAAGAAACTGTTGCAAGAACGTTGCAATTAGGTAGGCTATATCAAATGGGAGATGGAGTTTTTTTTTTTTTTATTGAGAGCTCTGTCTCCATTATTTAAATTTAAACTATTATGAATACTAAATATATGAAAATTCAAAATTAAAAACACTAGGTTATAAGATTCATAGAGCCCTTGAGCATTAGCTTCTGGTGCCAAAGGCCAAGGGTTTGCATTCCGAACCAGGCGAGAATTTTAATTGAATTAGATTCCAATCTATAGAGGGGTCTAAATGGCCTTAGATGCCGAAAAAAATCTTAAAAAAGTTTCTTAGATTTATTAAAAATTAACATTTTAGACTCTCAGAATGAGTGAAGTGAAGATAAGCAAGGAAATTAAATAAAAAATAATATTTTTAACTGTTGACGTCTCGGCTCTCCATAAAAAGATACAAAATAACAACGACGTTTCTGTCGACTATGCGTGTCTAAGGTTCAGTCAAAAGAAACCTTGGTCATGAAGACGACCGAAACATCGTTTGAATAAAATAAAGGAAAAAAATAACATTGCTGCTGAGCCCTTTATTTACCCTACTACTCATTGATTCAGCTATTCGCTTATAACTAAAGACATATTGACTAATGACGAGGCTAAGCACAGAAACTATCCCACATTTTAGAAGGGAGAATCTCGAATCGAAACGATATACAAAAACTGTACAATTCACTTAAAACAAACACTACTTTCCCTCCAAACTTGACAAAAATATTTTTATATTTATTTTTATTTAGACTAGTCTGCGCCTATCAGTTTTAAAAACCTTGGTTTAAACCTCAACTCAATCTCAAAATCAACCGAT